>PVKH010004512.1:0-23273 GCA_004027955.1 Chaetophractus vellerosus | reverse complement strand
AAAACAATTATTTAGGTCTCTTAGCAATGCTCCTAAAATCATACAGCAAATGAAGAAACATCTGTTCAAGAAAATCTAATAAAACTTGCTAAGAAAAAGAATCAGTGGGCAAGTTAAATAAGATGCAGCCAGTTATTGCCCTCTCCTTGCTCAGTAAGATGAAAATTCTACTCCAGACAGGATTAGCCAAGAATACAGGGTTCCCTGTTTCCTCAGTTCCTAGTCAGTCTGCTATCTTTATAGAAGGGACATGATGTCAGTATTTCTCATCCTTTTACCTGTTACCTATTGCTGAGACCAAGTTCTGTGAAAATTCAACTGAGACATCAGGCATACTTTTTCCCAACAAACACCACTCATAGTATAGAAGCTCTATTTTGGCACAATGCTGCTGAGAATACTAGTATTCCAGCTCCCCTTTACCTGGCTGTAAGGTGGCTGTTGTAGAGATAGGCCAAGAAGACCTCATCCCTATACCCCATGAACAAATCTCCTAAAATGGAACAAACACTCAGAAAGAAGCATGCCATTGTCCCTACCTCCAGCTCCAGGAGTGTGGTTGGAGATTTTGCCCTAAAAATGGGTATGGGAGAGAAGCAGGTCATAAAATATATAGCTCTTAAGCTCTTCACAAAGGACCTGACTTCAACTGCAATCCAGAATCAAGAAGTGCAAACAAGGGCACTGTCACAAACAGTGGAGATTATGGTGAAAAACAACTGGGAGGAAATTGGTAGGTTTATCGGAGATAAATGTTAAACTGTAAGCCAGATAATTTGACAGAAACCACTGGAAAGAAATAGATGAATAAAAGGATCCATCTTGGAGTCAGAAAATCAAAATCTGGTATCAGGAAATATCCCTCAAAGTAGCTCAAATTTGATTGGACCTATCTGTGAAGGAATTTATACCCCAGGGTATTGCTGAAAATAGAGCACTCAGCTAGCATTAGTGTAGCTTAACAACTGGGTGTGGTCCAGAAAAGAGACATTTAAAAAAGAGTTCAGCAGGGGGTCATTACTACTGACTCTACAGAAATAAAAAAAGAGATTATAAGAGGCTACTATGAAAAATTGTGCATAACAAACTACACAATGTGGATGAAATGGACTAATTCCTAGAAAAATTTGAACAACCTACCTACACTGACCTTAGAAGAAATAGAAGACCTCAATAAACCAATCACAAACTGAGTGATTGAAATAGTCATTAAAACTTTCCAAAAATGTAAATCCAAGGGCCAAATGACTTTATGGATGAATTCTACCAATCATTCAAAGAAGATTTAGGGGCTGGCTGTAGCCCAATTGGTAGGGCGCCGGTTTACCACATAAGAGGCCCCGGGTTCAGTTCCCGGGGTCTCCTCGAGCAGGCAGACCGCCTTGAGAAGGCAAGCCGCCATGGGCAGGGCAAGCTGCCATGGGCAGGGCAAGCCCCCATGAGCAGGGCAAGCCCCTGTAAGCAGGCAGGCCGCCACGAGCAGGCAGGCCGCCGTGCGGTGAGCTGACCTGGTGGGTCGCCGCAGCAGGGGGAGGCAAGCAGATACAGAAGAATACAAAAATGAGCATGGCGAGAACAAGCAGAAAGGGGGGGGGGATATGTAATAAATAAAAAATAAAATCTTAAAAAACAAGATTTAATACCAATCTTACTCAAACTCTTCCAAAATATTGAACAGTAGGGGATGCTACAATAGTCATTCTACGAAACCAACATCATCCTAAAACCAAAGCCAGATAAAGATACTATGAAGGAGGAGCAAATATAGCTCACGCAGTTGAGCTCTTGCCTCCCACATGGGAAGTCCTGGGTTTGGTTCCCAGTGGCTCCTGAAAAAAATAAAAAAAGAACAACAATAAAAACAAATGAAAAAACCATCTTAGGGACACTGACATGGCTCAGTGGTTAAGCACCAGCCTCCCCATACAAGGCCCCAGGTTTAATCCAGACCCATTTCCCTAATAAATATACTTGCAAAATCCTCAGTAAAATATTCATGAACAGAATCCAATAGCACTTTAAAAGAATTATTCATCATGGTCAAGTGAATTTTATCCCAGATAAGCAAGACTGGGTCAACACAAGAAAGTCAATCAGTGTGATACACCTCATTAATAAATCAAAGGAAAAAAATCACATGTATATCTTGATGCAGAAAAGGCATTTGACAAAATACAGCATACTTTCTTAATAAAAATACTCTGAAAGATAGGAATAGAAGGAAATTCAACATGATAGAAGACATATATAAATAATCTACAGCTAACATTGTACTCAGTGGTGAAAGACTGAAAGCTTTCCCGCTGAGATCAAGAGCAAGACAGGGATGCCCACTGTCACCACTGTTGTTCAATATTGTACTAAAAGTTCTAGCTAGAGCAATTAGGCAAGAAAAAAAATAAAAAGCATCCAAATTGGAAATGAAGGATTAAAATTTTCAAATTGAAATGAAGAATTAAAACTTTCACTATCAGCAAATGATATGGTCCTATTCCTAGAAGGTCCTGAAAAATCTATAACAAAGCTACTAGAACTAAAAACAAATTCAGCAAAGTGGCAGGATACAAGATTAATATGCAAAAATCAATAGTGTTTTTATACACTAGTAAGGAGAAATCGGAGGAGAAAGTCAGGAAAAAATCCATTTACAATAATGACTAAAAGAAAAAAATCTTTGGGAATAAACTTAACCAAGGATGTAAAGGACCTGTATTCAGAAAACTTAAAAACATGCTAAAAGAAATAAAAAATGACTTAAATAAATGGAAGGACATTCCATGTTCATGGATTGCAAGAATAAATGTCATTAAGATGTCAATTCTACCCAAATTGATTTACAGATTCAAGGCAATCCTGATAAAAATTCATGCAGCTATTTTTGAAGAATTGGAAAAGCCAACTATCACATTTATTTGGAAGAGTAAGGGACCCCAAATAGCCAGAAATATCTTTAAAAAGAAGAACTAAGTTGGATGACTCTCACTTCCTGACTTTAATCAGATTACTTAGCTATAGTGGTAAAAACAGCATGGAGTGGCTAAGGATATACATAAAGACCAATGGAACCAAGTTGAGAGTTCAGAAATAGACTCTTACATCTACAGTCAAGTGATTTTTGACAAAGCTGCCAAAGCCACCCAGCTGGATCAGAACAGTCTATTTAACAAATGGTGCTACGAGTACTGGATATCCATATCCAAAAGAAAGAAAGAGGACCTTTATCTCACACCTTATATAAAATTAAATCAAAATGGGTCACAAGCCTAAATACAAAAGCTAGACCCATAAAAATCCTAGAAGAAAATGTAGGGAAACATCATCAAGATCTTCTGGTAGGTAGTGATTTATTAAACCTTAAACCCAAAGCATGAGCAATGAAAGAAAAAAATGGATAAACAGGACCTGCTCAAAATTAAACACTTTTGTGCTTCAAATGGTTTTGTCAAGAAGGTGAAAAGGCAGCCTACACAATATGAGAAAATATTTGGAAACCACATATCAGGTAAGAGTTTGATTTCTGTTATATAAAGAGATTATACAACTCAATGATAAAAAGGCAAACAACTCAATTTTTTAAATGGGCAAACAAATTAAACAGACATTTTTCCAAAAAGGAAATACAATTGGCCAAAAAGCACATGAAAAGATGTTCAACATCACTATCTATTAGGGAAATGCAAATCAAAACTACAATGAGATATCATTTCACATCTTATAGAATGACCATTACTCAAAAACAAACAAACAAACAAAAAAAAACAGAAAACTAAAAAAGTTCTGGAGGGGATGTGGAGAAAAGGGAACACTTCTTTACTCTTGTTGGGAATGTAGAATTGTGCAGTCTCTGTGGAAGACAGTTTGAGAGTTCCTCAGGAAGCTAAACATAGAACTGCCAAATGATCCAGCAATTCCACTCCTAGGAATATATTCAGAATAACTGAAAGCAAGGACATGAACTGAAAATTTCACACCAGTTTTCATAGCAACATTATTCACAATTGCAAAAAGATGGAAACAGCCAAGTGTCCATCAACTGATGAATGAATAAGCAAACTATAGTGTATACATATGATGGAGTACTATTCAGATTTAAGAAGAAATAAAATCAGGGCACATTTGACAACATGGATGAATCTTGAGGACATTATATTGAGTGAAATGAACCAGATAAAAAGGAGAAATATTGGAAGATCTCACTAATACAGACTAAATACAATGTGTAAACTCATGGAGTTAAAATTTAGAATATAGGTCACTGGGGGATAGAATGAGGGTTGAGAAGGGGCAGCTTAATGCTTAATGTATGTAAAATTTTTAATAATCTGGATTATAAATTATAGGAAATGGATAGAGTTGATGGTAACACATTATACTGAGTATTATTGACATCACTGATTTATAAAGGTGAATGTTGCTGAAAGGGGTAGTCTATGACTATAAATGTCAAGAGAGAGAAAGCTAGAGGATAATTTGGGATTGTATAACATAGTGAGCTTGGTGGTGGATGAGGTTTGTGGATAATAGTGCAAATACAATAATGTTCTATGAGCTAGAACAAATATATGTCACTATTACAAGGTGTTAAGAATAAGGTGATGCATGGGCAAAACACAGCTAATGTAACTTATGGGCTATAGTTAACAGTAATACCGTAATATTTTTGCATCAATGACAATGAAGGTCCTATATCAATACGAAGGGTCAAAAATAGGGGGATTTGGGTAAGGATTATTTCTTTCTGAAGAAATGAAAATGTTCTAAAATTGAATAAGGTGATGACAGCACAACTCTGTGATGAAACTGAGAGCTACTGAATGTACACTTTGGATGGATTGTACAAGACATAGGACTGTATAACATAGTCAACCCTGTGGTGGATGATGGATTGTGGTTAACAGTATAAATATGAGAGCATTCTTTCAGGAATTACAACAAATATACATCACTAATACATGGTCTTAATAATAGAGTGGTTTATGGGGAAAATACACCTAATGTAAGCTATAGATTCTAGGTAATAATAATATTTGGATGTACTTTTTAAAATTTTAACAAATATTCCACAACAATGCAAGGTGTTGGTGGAGGGGTGGGGTATGGCAATGCTGTATGTTATGCATGATTGTTTGGAAACTCACAACTTCTATAATAAATTAAAAAATAGAATTTTGCAAAAACCACTGTCTCCCTAGGGTGACTTTGGGCATACCCAACGCTGCATCCACTAAGCAGCAACCATCAGAGGCTTAACACTTGGAAAAAATTAGATTTCACTAAAAACAATCCAGTCACTAAATAAACAAGCAAACAACAAAAAAATGAGACTAGCACTCCCCTCAAGGGGCAGGGATGATGCCCAGAGTTGCTACAACATATTTTCTAAAATGTCCAGTTCCAAACAAAATGTTATTGACTTACAAAGAAACAGGAAAGTACCATCCATACACTTGGGGGGAAAAGCAGACAACAGAAACTGTCTCTGAGAAACACCAGATGTTGGATTTAAAAGAGACTTCAAAGTAGCTATGATAAATATGTTCAATGAACTAAAAAAAAAAAAAAAACCCATAACTAAAGAAGTAAGTAAAGGAAGATATGATGGCAATGTCAAGCAGAGAACTTCAATAAGGAGGTAGAAATTATAAAATGAACCTAATGGAAATTCTGGAGTTAAAAACTGCAATCATGTAAATCAAATAGTCACTAGAGGATCTCTCATTTAGATGAGCTACGTTCCCCAAAAAGATATTTTGAAGTCCTAATTCCCAGGACATTAGAACATGAACTTATTTGTGAACAGGTTCTTTATAGATGGAATTAGTTAAAATGAGGTCATATTGGATTAGGATGGGACCCTTATAAGAAGGGGATAGGGGACACAGACAGATACAGAGAGAGAAGATGAACACATTGTCTGCCTGGGATCCTACAGAATAGGTTCCACCAGAGTTCTATTGGGACTTAAGACTGAAAAATGAAACAAAATAGTAACAGTTTATTAGGGAACTTACAGACCAGGAAGTTGGTTCTGGGCAGCTGTAGGACAGTCAGAGTAGCACTTTGCACTGCCCAGCAGGTTACAGAGGATTATAAAGGGCAAAAACAAAAAATGAACAGAGCTGCATCAGGATTTGCAAGATCCTAAACATGTTTCTTTAAAGTTACTGATATGTAGCAGGAGTTGTTTAATACAGATAGCTATGGTGTTTAGGAATGTGCAAGTACATTTTATAATGAATTCATAAAGATTTTTTTTTGTATTATCTAGGAATTTATGGCTTCTCTGGTTTATGGTCTCATACATGTGATAACAGAAGCAGAGATCATGTTATGCTACAAATCAAGGAATGCCAAAGATTGCCAGCCACTGCCAGATGCCAGGAGAGAGCCATAGTACACATTCTTCCCTACAAACTTCGAGGGAACATGGTCTTTCTGACACCTTGATTTCAGACTTCTAGCCTCTAGAATTCTGAGACAAAATTTTTTGTCGTTTTATGCAACAGTTATGGTTCTTTGTCGCAACAGTCCTAGGAAACAAGGACAGGCTCAAAAGTAGAATTTAACTAACAAAAGAAACAATTAGTGAATTTGAAGATGGACCAATAGAGATTAAACAGGCTAAAGATGTGCTGACTTTGCTTAGTTTGGATGTTAGGATAGGATGGGCCTGATAAAATGAGTTGAGAAGTTTTCCTTCTTTTCTGGGAAGAGTTTGTGAAATATTGGTATTAATTCTTTAAAAACTATGACTAGAATACGCTAGTGAAACCATCTGGCCCTGAGCTTTTCTTACTGGATAATTTTTTCTTACTAATTCAATCCTTTCCCTTGTTATAGATCTATTCTGATTGTATATTTCTCTTTGAGTCAGTTTTGGTAGTTTGAATCTTTCTAAGAATTAGTTCATTTAATTTAAGTTATCAGATATATTGTCAGACAATTGTTCATAGTGTTGCTTTATAATCCTTTTATTTCTGTGAGATCCATAGTAATGTCTTCTCTATCATTTCTGTTTCTTGTAACATGAGTCTTCTTTCTTTTTTTTCATGGCCAATCTAGTTGACGTTTTGCCAATTTTGTTTTATGGTCTACTTATCCCCATAGGCAAAATTTCCGAGCTCTGGCTCTGAAGTCAAGGGTGGGGACAATTGTATAATCCCTTCTGAGTGACAGTTGTACCTTACTAACTGAATCTCAGTGGTGGAGAGGTCAGTAGCCCGAGGTCTTCTTATCTTATTTCTCTTGTTGTGGAACCACTGCCTTAGGAGCTGGGGCCAAGATATCAGGACTCCTGCATTTTAAGTTGTACTTCACTCAAAGTAGAGCCTCCTTTCCATGAGTGGGGATTGGAAAGAAGAAGGAGGCACCCACCTTATAACTGCACTCACCCAGAACTTAGCTTCAGCAGCAGGTAGCTGGGGTCATAACAAGAAATGCTGATTTCCTGCTCTTCCTGGGGAGAAAGCCTTCCAACTGGGAAGTAAGTGAAGAGTAAGCTCTTGTTCTTGGTGCAACATTCTGGAGTGACATTTTGGCCCTGCTGAGCTTGAAGCAGGAGAAAGGGAGCAGTCTTGTTGTTACAAAAACTGCAGACTTCTGCTTTTCTTTCCAATGTTTTGTAGATTTTCTTGCATAGATGTTTCTTCATTTGCTGTGTGCACTTAGGCTTGTTTTTAGAGGATTTAAGTGGTTGGTTTTTAAAATAATTTTCACCAGTTTGACTGCAGAGCAGGTACTTACGTTCCTCATACTGTCACACTGAAAGACAGTGCAATTGCTTTGGAAAACAGTCTGTCAGTTGCTCAAAAGGTTAAGCCTGATGTTACCATATGGCCCAACAATTCTACTCCTAGATATATAACCAAGAGAAATGAAATCATATGTCCACACAAAACATGCACATGAATGTTCATAGCAGTACTATTCATTATAGCTTGAATTGGAAATAACCCAAATGCCTATCAATTTATGAATGGATAAAGAAAATGTGGTATATTAATAAAATGGAATATTTTGACCATAAAAATTAATTAAGTACTGTTACATGCTATAACAAGACTGAACTTTGAAAACATTAATTTAAAGAAGCCAGTCATAAAAGATCACATAATGTATGATTCCAAAAATGCATAGGCCATTTTTCAGGGCAGTGAAACTATTTTATATGATACCATTTTGGATGATACATGACATTATGTATTTGTCAAAACCCATAGAACTACGAACAGAATGAGTGAACCCTAATGTAAGCTATGGAGTTTATTTAATAAAAATGTATCAATATTGGTTCACCAATTTTAATAACTGTATCACAGTAATGCAAGATGTTAATAATAGTGGAAACTATGTGAGGGAATCTAAAGAACTCTGTGCTTTTTTTTGGCAATTTTCTCATAAACGTAAATCTTCTGTAAAATAAAATTTATTATTGCATTTATATTAAATTTTCTGGATAGACACATTTATAGAGAAAAAGTAGATTAGTGGTTGCTTAAGACTGAGGAAGATTGGGGGATGGAGTGTGATAGTTAAAGGGTATAGGGTTCCTTTTAGATCTGATGAAAATGTTCTCAAGTTGACTGTGGTGATGGATGAATTGACACTTTAAAAGGGTGAATTAGGGGGCCAGCAGTAGCCCAGTGGATAGGGCGCCAGTTCACCACATGGGAGGCCCCGGGTTCGGTTCCCAGGGGCCTCTCCAAGCGGACAGACAGCCTTGAGAGGGCCAGCCACCGTGGGCAGGGCAAAGCCACCATGGGCAGGGCAAGTCATCCACGAACAGAGCAGAGCCGCCCGCAAACAGAGCAGAGCCGCCCATAAGCAGAGCAGAGCTGCCCGTGAGCGGGGCAAGCCACCTGCGCGGTGAGCTGACTCAGCACGTCGCCGCAACGGGGGGAGACAAAGCAGACACAGAAGAATGCAAAAATGAACACAGCAAGAACAAGCATAAAGGAGGGGATATGTAACAAAATAAATAAATAAATAAATAAATGTTATTAAAAAATAAAATAAAAGGGTGAATTATATGGTATGTGAATTATGTCACAATAAAGCTGCTAAAAACAAATAAAAAACACTTATGCCTCACCTCCAAAATTTTTATTTAATGAATTTGGAGTGGATCGACAGCCTGGCATTTGTTTTAAATTCTTGAGTTGATTTTAGGATAAAAAAATATTACTCGACTTTCTCACTTTGTTGAGTAATTTAACTTACAGGCTATGCTGCCACAAAATCCATATAGCTTTAAAGACAATTATCAGATGGCAGAAGTGTGTAGAAAAGTAGAAGACTAGCAAACAATTATGCTTTCAGGAGTGCTTCATGTACCCTTAAGGTTTAATCTGCAGCCTTTTACTCAGAATGTGGTCCTAAGACATCATCAGCATCATCTGGGAGCTTGTGAGAAATGCAGGATGTAAAGCCCTCCTCCAGCTCTTCTGAATCAGAATCTGCATTTTGACAACAGCCCAGGTGATCTGTAAGCATTTAAATTTTGAGAAGCTCTGAGAATTTTCCAGCAGACAGGGCAACCATTTTTACCCAAACTGGAGTCTCTGTGCATAAGGGCACAAGGATTGGCCCCAAGAGTCCACTGAGAGGGCTGAGATCTCTGTATTTGCCACTGTTTCCATCTAAGAAATAAAGGGAATGTTTGCTGCTTTTTATTTCATCTTTGGGACTGTTTTCCACATCTCTCTAAAAGCAACATGCCTATCATTGAGAGAACAATGTCTAGATGTCCACAGTAAGAGATTACAGTGAGGAAAATTCTAGGCTTACAAGGCATCTATGCAATTTCTGTTAATTTAACATATGCATCACCTTTATTTTAAACTCTGTCTGGCTTCACCCCTAGATTGGCTGGGTCTCTTGCTCTTGAGGAAAGTAAGGCCTGTTCTGAATGAAGTACAAGGGCAATTACAAAATACAAAGGTAACTGCTTGTACTGGGTTAAATAGTGTCCTTAAAAAATCCATGTCTACCTGGAACCAGAATGTGACCTTATTTGGAAATGGGGTCTTTCCCGATGTAATTAGTTAAGAAAAAGTCATAATTAGTGTGGGCACTAAACCAATGACTGGTGTCCTCATAAGAAAAGGGAAATATGGACACAGAGACAAAAACATAGAGGGAAGATGCTCATGTGAGGATAAAGCAGAGATTGGAGCTATGCTGCCACAAACCATGGAACTCCTGGGGCTACCATAGGCTGGAAGAGGCAAGGAAGCCTCTACCTCTAAAGGCTTCAGAGGAATCATGCCAGCACGATTTCAGACTTCTAGCTCTGGAACTGTGAGAGAATAAATTTGTTGTTTGAAGTGGCCCAATTTGTGGTAATTTGGGATAGAAACCTGAGGAAACTAACAGATTGTGCTTCTTTAATTCACTTAATATTAAAATTGGCCAAGGGTTCTTTCTGTCCTAGCTCAATTCTTCATCAGGGATTCCTAACCATTTTTCTGTCACAGACACCTCTAGAATGTGGTAAAAATGCACCTATATGCATAATTTAAGGGCATACATGGACCTCCTGAAGACTATCCAAGTAGAGATGTAATATCAGATTAAACAAGGTGGGTTTTTTTTAGGTGTGGGGGGCGTCATTAGGAAGAAAGCCCAATTATCAACATCAGGTTTATTGGTACCCATATTGAAGTTTAGGTTTTGGAATTGACAAATTACCTCATAGCTTCTTCCTAGCTATGAGTAAATCACCCATGGATAACCATATTACAAAGAATGGAATATGAAAAAAGTACTTAATAGAAAAATTATACCAAAATATTTTGATACTTCGAGAAAAAACACTAGGATATAATAGCTTCTGGAGTTATCATTAATTACAACTTTCATTGTTTGTGGATATATACTTTATTGTTTAACTGAATCTATATAGATGCCACCACTCTTTTCTTATATACTAGGATCATTTGTTTCTTGTCCTTTGCTTCTTTTCAGAATCCACCTTCTGGGAAGTACAGTAACTCTTTATTAAAAGATGAAGAAGGTTTCTTCTCCTACTTCCCATTCTAGAGAACATTATTTTATTTCCTACTTTCATTTCTTTGCCACTGTCTTTATCAGTATTTGATCTTTACAATGGAAATGTGTGTTCCTATGATTTTAGTCAATAACTATGAATGTCTCTTTATATGAAACAAGAATCTGTCCCATTCAAGTAACTGAGGCTCTCTTTTATTCATACTGCCACTTCACTTGCACACAAAACCTCATTGAAGCGTCTACTACTGGGAAACCTGATCCAAGCCTTATTTACTCTCCAAATATTAAGAAACAAATGATAAAAAAGGAGTTGGTCTTTTCCACGGAAACACTATCATGGGCAAATGAAAAGACAAATTGAAAAAGCATTTGGAACACACAGCAAAGTGCTAATTCCCTAATATGTAAAGATCTCATATTAATTCATAAAGATCCAAACCTAACATAAGAAAAAGACATAAGCAGAGAAATCACAGCAAAGAAAATATGAATGACTCAATTCAAAATAAAAGAAGTGATGATTAAAATTATAATATTATATTTATACTACTCAGATTGGCAAAGACTTTACAAAGTAAGATAATAAAATGCTAGGTTGGGTATGGGGAAAAGAGCACTCAATTGTTGGAGGAATTAACTGCTATAACCTAATTGAAGAGCCAGGATTTTCTATTACAAATTAAAATTGATATACTTTTGGCAGAGTAATTATAAATATAGATTCACCCACACATGTATGCTAACATACATGTACAAGAAAATTCAAGGCAAAATTGTTTTTAATCATAAATATGGAAACAACTTAAAGGTCAATTAATAAAAGACAATTAAATACATGATGACACATTTGTAAAATGGAATACTGTGCAGTTATTAAAAAGAATGATTTAATTTACTAATACAGAACAATTTCTGACATATACTTATAATAAGAAAGTAAGCTATAAAACAGTTTGAGTAGTAGAATATCATTTATTTTAAAAAGAAACTAAAATGATATGGACATACATAGTATTTGCATTGACTACCTGGAAGAATATTATAAGAAATTCACTTCAGTGGCTGCTTCTAAAAGGGAAGCTAAGGAAACAGAGGCCATTTATGGAAAGAAGATTTATACTTTACTATAAACCTTGTTATGCTGTTTGATTTTTAATCTATGTGCTTATTATTACTATACTACAGTGATTGGCATTCAGATGTGAACTGAGAGCCCTGGAATCATTTGTGAACCCTCTCTCTTCTTTTCTATCCATTTTCAATCCATCAGTTAATCCTATCTTATTTACTCCCAAATACAAATATCTCTGGCACCTGTCCAGTTCTCTCCAAGCCCACAGCATCACCCCATTCCAAACTATACCCAAGCATCCTGCAACAACTTTTTTTTTTTTTTAAAGATAGAAGTTTATTTTATTTTTTTATTTTTTTAAGGAGATCCTGGGGGTTGAACCCAGGACCTTGTAATGGGAAGGGAGCACTCAACCAGTGAGCTATACCCGCTCTCCTGCAACAGCCTCTTAACTCACCTCAGGGCACTAAATCTTGCCCTCCCCAACCCCCAATCCTTTCCCTTCTCAGCAGCCAGAGCCATCTCAAATCCAATCAAGTCATTTCTTTGCTTTAAAACTCTGAGAGGGTGAACTTCTGGTTTTCAGAACTTATTCACAAATCCAATTGACAAGGATTGGGTCACAGTAACATGTGCTACTTTCAAAAGAAAACAGGAAACCAAGCACCTAGCAAGTCCAGTATGTGGTAGGTTAGATTCTGCCAACAAGAAAGGAGAGTGATTTGTGTCCGCACCGAGCGGGGTCTGCCACTCCAGGCTTGCTGAAGTACTTACCTTCCCTTTTTAAACGAGCCTACTCCTTTTCCCACTTTTTTTTTTTTTTGGTAGTTTTATAATATTACAAAGTTATTTACTTGCTAATTGTCTGTTTACTGTCTCTGGAATATAAGCTCCATGAGAGCAGAACCTGGTGTGTGTTGTTTACTCCTGTATCCTCCATGCCTACTGCAGTACTTGGCATGTGATAAGCGCTCCATTAACTTTGTTAAATAGGTAAATCAATAAATTAATTAGTCAGCACCTATGGTAGGATTTGAGGTGTCCCAGTGATCCTAGTGTATCTCCTCAATATCCTTTTGCAACACCTGAAATTCTTTCTTAAGCACTCAGTGAAGACATTGAAGGACCCTCTGAAAATTCAGTAAAATTATTTAAGTAGCTCCATAAACTATATAGCATGAATATCTAAATAGAAATAAATTAGCTTAGTTAACCAGACACTTAACAGATCTCTAAATAATTGGAGCAAAAGGATCATAAATTTTAACTGGGGTTATGGGTCAGGAAATATCAGAATCCAAAAGTAGACTTTAATTATTTGTAAATAATTAAGTGCCAGTATTTGGCTGTAGTTTGGGGAGCCTGAAATGGTTTATTAGTTTCCTAGGGTTTCTATAACAAAGTACTAGAAGCTGGATAGCTTAGAACAACAAATATTTATTTCTGGAAGCAATAATCTGAAATCAAGGAGTTCCCAGGGTGATATTCTCTCTGAACACTGAGGATCTTTTTTCTCCTCTTCCTAGCTTCTGGTGGTTGCAGACAATCCTTGACTTTCCTAGACTTGTAGCTGCATCACTCCAATCTCTGCTTCCATCAGCACATGGGCATCTTCCCTGCGTGACTCCCTATGTCTTTCTGTCCAAATCCCCCTTTACTTTCTCTTACAAAGACACCAGTCACTGGATTAGGGGTCACCCTAATCCATTGTGACCTCATATTCACTTCATTGCATCTGTAAAGACCCTTTTTCCAGATAAGGCAACATCATAGGCACCAGGGTTTAGGACTTCAAAATATCTCTGGGGAGGATGTATTTCAACCCACAACACCTGGGTTGTAGAGACTATCACCAAGGAGATTCCCAGAGTCTGGGTACGGTGGAAAAACCAGAATCAAAACCAAAGCAGGCAGAGCACGCACAGTGTCTATCAGAAGGCTCTAAAAAGAGAAACAAACACCAGGCCACAGAGAAAAACTGAGGCCAACAGACTAGATCAAGCAACAAGAAGCAGTAGATTATCCAAGTGCGTGGAGAGTCTACCAAGCCCTAGAGTACAGGTACAAAAGAAATCATGGGGAATCCAGGGAATTATTTCTGGGTGAGGAGGGAGACATTCAAAGTGCCCAACAACTGAGGCAGAAATATGGCAAAGGGTGACCCCCAATTTTACCAGTATTAAGATGGTAGAAGGGAGCAGATTTGATGTGTAGACTATCTCTGTCCTTTCTGGTACTACCCCATGTTGTGGCCTGAGCCAAAAAAAAAAAAGAAAAAAAAAAAAATCTCTTTGTGCTTCCTTGACCGTGGACACCAATGTTATGAGAAACAGGTTTCTTGGGTGCATTCTGGTTCCAGCCAAACCTCTGACTTGGGACTTGGTTTTCAGTGATACCCCTTTTGCTATTTTCTAGAGTTTTCTTTCCCTCAGATTTTGAAACTTTTTACTCAATCCCTGAAAAGAGCAAGAAATACTTCACACCATATTCAAGGCAGTCCTTTGAGGGAACAGATCTCTTGATCTGAAAATCCTACCTGTCCTCATCCAAACTGCTGTTTTTCCCCCTCACCGGAGCTATGAGACTAAGCCCCTCCAAGCCTTCCCAATGGAATAGATCTGGTTCTAAAACCTGAATCTAAGACAGTAACCCGAAATTTGTTTTGTCTGAGGTGAAAAGAATTTGAGGGCCATCTGTTAAATGAAGACAATATTTGTACCTAATTCATAGGATTGTTATTAGGATTAAATGTGTTAATGCATATAGAGTGCCTGGCACATAGTGATTTGTTGGCAGAGTGAGAGACAGAGAGGTAGAAAGATAAAGATAGATGAGATAGAGATAGGGATGGAGAAAAGGGAGGGAAACGAATAGGTAAAAAACAAAGAAAAAATGGAAAATTCAGTGACTATACAACAAACAGATTTAGGGCAAACATTAGACTCAAGCTAGTAGCGTCCTTTGTCCTCTAATTCCTCATTGTGCTTTATATCACAAAAATTTGTAGGCTTAGTACTCAGGGGCCCAAATATTCACCCATTGTTCATTGTACTTTTCGGAGAATGTTATATAATGACTGTACTTAAATGTATCACTCTTGGCAAAGTTAGAAGGTAATATACATTAACAAGGACATGAAAGGACCCTGAAATAATTCAAATTTACCTCTAATTTAGGTTAAATGTTAAGTCGTAATTTATTTTCTCTAAGTTCCTAGTTCCCCCGATTTGAAATTTAGCAGCTATGAATACAGCATTTCCATTTTCCATATCAAAACTGAGTAAACTAAGGCAAAACGTAAAACATTGCCTAATTGCCATGCTAGCACCCCTCACTAATCACAGCAAATGCATAAAAAACAATTGTTGAGTGAAAAAATTCAATAAATGAAGTAAGCATTCTGTTGAAGTTATCCAAACAGAAAGCAGGTAGATGATTTAAGAGAAGATATTTAGACTTTGAGATTTAAATCCACTTTTTCCCTCTGTCTTCTGCATACTATACCAGACAGTTAAATTAGTCAAGCTAAATTCTCAGAAAAATGTCTTCTTTCTTTTCATCTCATAATGATCCTAACTCACCCAGTACAGGGAAGTGTAAAGAGCAAGGGCTTTAGCATTAGCATTTGCTGACTTTGGGATGGTGGACAAGTTATTTTTTTTCCTAATACTTATTTCCTCATTTAGAAAAGGAGGATAATAATTCTTATTCCAGAATGTTGCTGAGATGTATAAATGCCATAATTAATTGTTTAATGAAAATCCTTAGATGGCTTCATAATCAGTTGTTGATTGACTGATTTAAAGATTTGATTGACATTCCTTTCCTGTAAATAATTTAGTTTACATTTCTTGATAAAATTTTAATTACAGGCTTCTTATGTTCATTTTAACATTTAAAATTTTAAAAAATATTGCACATTTGGTTAAAGCAGTGTGGGCCATCAACAAATATTACTTATAGCTGAATTTTTTGAAACTGTAGCTATTATATGTTAAGAATTAAAAGCAAATAACAAGTGATTTGAAATTGAGCAAAAACAATATTTTTTGTCAGCCATAAACATTGATTAAGTAGTAAGGTACTAGTTAGATCCAACCTCTGGAGATTCACTGTCCTGTAATTATGTTGACAATTGAGCAAATGCCTTTTGAAGTCTCCTTTTAACTCTTTGAAGTTTTCCTGTTAACTGCTCTGGTAGTTTTCTTGGCAAAGGAAAACTTTTGTAAAGATCTTGCCCTTGACCTCCTTCTTGGCCCAAACTCTCAAAAATTCTGAAGCTGAACTCCCTTCCTAGTGAATATTCCTGAAGGACATTTTCACTGTAGATTCCCCAGATGCTTGCAGAGTTCCTTCCCTTCCTGTGCCTTCTCTCAGTCTCAGGAACACTCCCGTCCTCTTATCAACTAGCCACACTACTAGTCACCACAGACTCTAGCTCTGAGTTCTTCTTCCTCTTGTCTTAGATGAGAATCATAAGACGTTCCTGTTCTCCTCTGTTCTTGGTGAGGAGACAAACTCACCTGCCTCGTCTTCTCAGCCACAAGGGTAAATGTGTTCAGATTTTCGTGGAGTAGTGCAAAGGGGCTGATATAACTATGAATATTAATACATCTTTTCTAGCTTTTTAAAAAACAAATCAATATTATTGATACATATTAATAAAAACAAAAATCTATCCAAAGTGTACAATCAATAGTATTTGGTTCAATCATATAGTTGTGCATTCATCAATTCAATCATCATTACAGTGTTTTACTATTCCAATAATAATGATAATAAAATGCAAAAAAACAGACAAACAAAACTCATCACCTCAAAGTACATCATGGTGTTTGTAACTAGCAGAACTATTATATGGGTATGACAATGGTTGAAAGGGAAAGTCTAAGGCCATGTATATTACTAAAAGGAAAGCTAAATCTGTAACATGGGACTCTATAAGATAGTAAAAAGTCATGTGAAAAATGAATATGAGTGATATCGCATATATAAGATAGTTTTTACAAAATATAAATATCTACTAGAGAGAAAGAAAAAAAATAGCAGTTATGTACAGCAGGGGAAACAGAGATTGAGAGGTGATGAGTTTTGTTTTTGTTTATTATTATTATTACTGGAATAATGAAAGTACTCTAAGAATGACTGAAATGATGACTGCACAATTATGTGATTATACCGAATCTCATTGATTGTACACTTTGGATGGATTTATGCTTTATTAATACATATCAATAAATTGATTTCTTTTTAAAAAATTTATCACCTCTCAATCTCGCTATGCTTCCCCTGCTATACATAGCTGCTGTAATACATCTTTATATATATATATATAAAAACACACACTTGAATAATCAAAGTTGTAACTAATTTTTTTTTGTATTGCATCTGTCATATGTTGATATATGCTAGGTGCTGAGTGCCTTATTTTTATAACAACAACAATGATAATGATTATTATTGACTGCTCATATCATGAAAGCTTAGCAGATATGCTAATCACCAAAGTATAGTGGTTTGAGTTTGATATTGAGAACTACTCTTGTTAACCACTGCTTCTTTGATTTTGGGTAACTGCTGTACTTCCTTTTTTACTAAATAAAAGCAGAATCAGTGTGTTTGGCCAGACTAAAATATGATCACCAAACATTCTGAAAATATTTGGATTCTTTATTAGTAATTTTTGTCATCACTATTTTGCTTTAAATGTCACTTTCTTATTTCACTAAACCTATTTAAAAGACTGAAAACTCTCCAGACAAATCACTTTTATTTTTACAAAAAGAAAACATTGCTGAGGAAAGGCAGCTTAAAATCAGTTTGAAAAGGTTGTTTTCATGGTGGACTCCCCTGCAAAGATGTAAAGAGGCAGTGAAATGAATGAAACTCACGCAAAGGCTTGAGTCAGTCTGATCTGCAGATAGAGTCACTTCCATGAAGAGCCTCATGTAGGTTACCTACTTCTCAGAACACACTGTGTCCTGGGGAATGCCAATACTAAGGCACAGCACAATCATCACATCTGGCTCCACTGCTGTGAATTTGCTGAGCATTTTGTTTCTACCATAGCATTTCTTTAAAGGCTTTCATATTTAGATTTAAAAAGTAGTTTTTGGATTTCTTAGGGTGGCTTTAAGGCTCACAGACTCATGAATCATTAAATGTTATTGGCCTTTGATTCCCTTTCTCATGCTTTTCACTGCCTTTCATACAGAAGAGGATGGGGCAAGGGATAGCATCAATTAATAATAACAACAGGAAAAGTTTATGTTTATTGAGTACTTACTATGTCCCAGGCACTGTGCTAAGTGCTTTATTCATACTTCATTACATTTTCATAGCCATATTATGAGATAAATACTATTATCCTCATTTTATAGATTTTTGAAAAACCTGAAATACAGAGAAGTTTAGTTTGGGCCAGGATAAAGCAAGATTCCAGACTTGTTGAACCTAATCTAGCTTGTGTCCCAGTAGCCTAGACACTTTATATATATATTACTTTTTAAAATCCTTAAGGAGATATGACTTCTCTTCTGGTTACTGACAGGATTAAAGGGAAGAGATTAAATAACTTGCCCAAGACCACTTAATTAGAAAGCCACTGCTCTTGGATTCAAAACTTAGGTATATCCAACTTCAAATATTTTACATTGTGACTCTGTACACAAATATATAAACATAGATCCAATAGAAGGAGTTCATAAAATAATACCTTTACTGCCTGTCATGGCACTCAGATGCTCTTTTCTCTCTCCTCTCCTTTCCTCTCTTCACTTCTCTTCTCTTCTTTCTTTCTATGCCATGCCATGCCATGCTATGCTATGCTATGCTATTCTACTCTACTCTATCTTTCCGTTCAATTCCATTCCTTTTTTGAAATGCTCATTATAACCCACTAAATCACTTCTATTACCCAATAATAGGCTGTGACCTCTAATTAGGGGAAAAAACGCTCAAGGAAGGCCTACACAACAGGATTTCTTGGTTAATCATGTTCACAGTTCCTCACTTTGTTCCTAAAGAGCATAGGACTGCCAGGGTGATAGGATCCATTTATTTGATATTCTGAATTGTTCTTTCCAGCTAGGTTTTGGCCAGAGACAGACTCAGAATGGGGGGTTTGACTTAGTTTTCCTATGACTTAGCTCTCCTATGACTTAGCTCTCCTATTTCTTCTTTAAAATAGAAGCACATGATCTCTGCTGAGGCAGAACACCAGCAGCATCTGAATTTATTAATAGAGAAAAAGGGACAATTTACTAACTTTCTGCAATGTGAGATGAATTTTGCTAGGCACAACTCTTCCTTTCCCATCTCCCTTTTACATTGATAATGTTCTTAAAAGAAAGCTTAGATTACAGCTGGTAACCTCAAATATCTCTATATTGTGTAAACACCTGTATCTATGTTAGAATGAATCATGTCCCCTACAAAGCCATGTTTAGGTCCAACCCTTGGTCCTGTGGGAGTGAACCAATTTGTAACTAGGACTTTTGAAGTTGTTATTTGTCAAGATGTGCCCAAACTGAATGAGGATGTGCCCCAATCTAACATGGCTGAAGTCCTTCTAAGCAAAGGAAATTGGACACAGGCAGAGGAAGATACGGGAAGCAGCCAGAAGCTGGAAGACAACAATACCCAGGAGAGAAAGTAGAAGGCATCATGTGCATTGCCATGTGATAGAAAACCCAAGGACCAAAGTTTGCTTGTAGCCAGCCCCAGAACACTATGGTTTTAGAGAAAGCATAGCCTTGGGCCCGGCTAGATAGCTCAGTGGATAAAGAGCGCGCTGGGATACCACATGGGAGGCCCCGGGTTCGGTTCCCGGGGACCTCTCCTAGCGGGCAGACCGCCTTGAGAATGGCAAGCTGCCATGGGTGGGCCAGAGCCGCTGTGGGCAGGGCAAAAAGCTGCCACGGGCAGGGCAAAAAGCTGCCACGGACAGGGCAAAAGCCGCCACAGGCAGGGCAGGTCGCCCGCGAATGGAGCGCTGCCAGCCACCCGCGAACTGAAGCAAGAGCCGGCCGTGAATAGAAGCAGAAGCCGCCCACAAGCGAGGAAAGCCGCGCCTGCGCAGTGATCAAGTCTCGGCGCGTCGCCGCAACGGGGGGGAAGGGGAGATATGTAATAAAATAAATAAATCTTTAAAAAAAAAAAAAAAGAGAGAAAGCATAGCCTTGCTAATGCTTTCATTTCAGACTCCTCCCAGCCTCAAAGCTGTGAGCCAATAAATTCCCATTGTTTAAGCCAAACCATTATATGATACTTGTTTTAGCAGGCAGGAAACTAAAACATAAGTTGGGGATTTAAACCTGTTCCCCACAAAATACATATTCAAATCTTATTCTGTGTTCTTGTGGATATGAGCTCATTTGTAAAAAGGACATTTGAAGATGTTATTAGTTAAGGTGTTGACTCATTTGACAATAAGATCTTCAAAGATATTTTCCAGTCGAGACCAAATTGAATCAAGGTGGCCTTTAATATTTATGAATAAAGGACTTATAGAGTAAATTCAGACATAGAAGAAGCCAGAATTAGAAGGTTACAGAGAGAGATCACCTTGTGATGGAGAACTATCATAATAGTTATGCAATTATAAGGAAGATTTAATAATACTGGTGATCCAGAGGATATAATACTGCACTAGACTTGCATAGCTTCTTATAAAACTACCCATACATATCATTTCACACACCTCAACATCCCTGGGAGTTAGATAGATATTGGTATTACCAATATATTTTTAAAGAGTTAAGTGATACTTAAGGATTGAATAATTTGGTTCCTCCAACTGCTGCATAATAGAGCTATAAACAGAAATAAAAGAGAAGAATTGTGGACAGATGAAAAAATAGGAAGCTCCAGGAAATCCATCCCTCTACCAGAACAACTACTAAACAGGCAGGAACTGTCTGGTTCAACTATTTTCAAACTCAGGATTCAGTAGATCACTGTACATCATCCAGAAAAGAGTGAGAGAAAAAGGCTGAGTAATTAAGGTAAATAACAGTAAATTGCTCTCTCCATATGGCAATTACTGGCAACCATCCCCCACTCTCATGGCAGGCAGTGGTGGAGTATGGCCCATGTGGTTGCTTGCTTGGGTCACAAAGGGACATAAAAATCCATTTCCCAAGACCCATGGTATGCACAGTCTAAATTGGTCATAGCCCGTGATTAGCTACTTTAGATCACTGTTGCCCCGATATGACCCACCCTGGATAAAAGTGGCATAAGATACTTAAAGAAGGGGTGCTTCCTCAAATCTTAGAGGACAGTTAAAAGGCTGCATGTGCTTTGCAGGTCAATAAAGCACAGCTTTTGGGGATCCATGGAAGATGCTCCTTGTACCCTTCTTGGGCCATCCCTCATCCCCTCTAAAGGGCATCATGGAAGCTCCCTTGTAGGTCACTGGCCTTGTTCTGGATGGAAAGACTAACTTGGGAAACTGCAATCTGCCATGCTCCTCCTCCTAAATTTTGCCATCCAAGCAAGAGCAGCATGAGACAGGGAAAGCAATGTGAGAAACACTTGAAGCAGACAGTCTGGGGTAAAGGCTTACCTGCTTTAAGTCTTGCAGCAGAACACATGGGAGAGGGAGAAGTTCTGTCTTCTGGGAAGTAGAGGGTGCATTCATACTCCTGTAAACAGGGGAACTCCTAAGACCACTGGCAAGAACAAGCCCAGGACAAGACACAGGCACAGAAAAGACAGGAAGGACCCTGCACTCTGCATACTCCTTAGGCAACTCTTCCTGATAGGAGAGCTGGCACTAAAGAAAAACTCTGTCATATCATTAGCTGGTGTAGCAGTATGAAATTGGTTATGATTTCTAAAAATAGATATTAGATTATGTTTGTAAACTGATCTATTCCTTTGGGTGTATTAGAGTATATTTGATTCAGAGGTTTTACTTTTTCTTGATTTAATGTTTAAGGCTTTGATTAGGCCATGTCAGTAAGACGTTGAGTCCACACCCCATTGGTGGGTGGGGACTGACAGCGAAACCGCACGACAGAGAAAGGAGGTTGGAGTTTAAATGCTGGAGCCCTGGGAAGTAAGTACATCAAGGAGCAGAGCAGCTGAGCCCAGAGATAATCAAGCCCAGTGGAGAGAGAAAGAGCTGGTCACCTGACAGTCTACAGCTGGCCTTGTGGAGACAGCAGAGCAGGTGAGCCTGGAGAGAAACAAGCCCCAGGAAGAGAGGACTCCAGGAAGCCCAAACTCTTGGTGGATGTCGGCAACCATCTTGCTCCAACACGTGGCAACAGACTTTGGTGAGGGAAGTAACTTATGTTGTATGGCCTAGTAATTGTAAGCTTCTACCCCAAATAAATACACTTTATAAAAGACAACAGATTTCTGGTATTTTGAATCAGCACCCCTTTAGCTGATTACAAACTCAAGAAACAGACATTTCAGGAAATAAATCTGAGAATTAACATTTTTAAATATTAGAATGTACAGTGTGCAACAAAAGATTATAAGACAAATAAAGAAACAGGAAGTGATGGTCCATTCAAAGGAAGAGAATAAAAATCCAGAAAATATCAGTGAAGAATACCAGACTGAGGACATATCAGACAAAGACTTTTTTAAAATAATCTATAGCATGCTCAAGGAGGTGAAGGAAAATATAGAGAAAAAACTAATGTATATGAGGAAAACAATTAATGAAAAATATGGGCATCTCAATAAAGAGATAGAAATTTTATAAAGGAACCAAATAGAACTACTGGGATTGAACACCACAATAACTTAAATGAAAAAAATTCCCAGGAGGGTTTCAACAGCAGATTGGAACTGGAAGAAGAAGGGGTCAGTAAATTCTAGATAAGACAATTGATGAGTCAGGCTGAGGAGCAAAAAAGGAAAAAAAACATTATAAAAGTGAAAATACAGTTAGAGACTGATGGGAAACCATCAAGTACACCAATATATGCATTTTGGGAGTCCCAGAAGGAGACGACAAAAAGGCAGAAGGAACATTCAAAGATATAATGGCAAAATACTTCCCAAACTTAGCAAAAGACATGAATATGCACATCTGAGAAGCCCAGGGAACACCAAACAGGGTAAACTTGATTGAAAAAAATGCCCAGTCACATACTGATGAAACTGTCAAAGACAAAGATGAAGAGAGTTGTGAAAGCTACAAGAGAAAAACAACATGTTATATACAAGG
>PVKH010004511.1:0-23269 GCA_004027955.1 Chaetophractus vellerosus | reverse complement strand
CCCACGGCGGCTCTGGCCTGCCCATGGCGGCTTGCCATTCTCAAGGCGGTCTGCCCGCTAGGAGAGGTCCCCGGGAACTGAACCTAGGGCCTCCCATGTGGTATGCCGGTGCCCTATCCACTGGGCTATTGAGCCGGCCCCCAACTCAACCTTTGTTTATGCCACTTTCCCTCTCTCCTTCTTGGAATCCCTTCTGCTAGCTTCCAGAAAGCATCCTGGCTTCAAACTAAGACATACAAACCACATCCTTTAAATAGATGTTTGACAGTTATCTATTGCTATCCATATATACTTCCACACACCTCATTATATAGAAAGGATACATGAATTTTTTTCAAGGCATATAGATAATTAAGTGCCAGCTTCAGAATTCAACCTCAATTGTTTATCTTAACATATTGACATCTTCCTATCTGCTCTAAAATCTAATGATCTGGCTTGATCATACATCATCCTATAAATTTTTTTCTGAGAAATGAGCAATAGGAAGGAACATGGAGATCTATATAAAATTGCAATAGTGATCTTTGCTTGCTGAATTCACATATCTAAGCAGAGATCAGATTTAAATGATTTCTCTTTTATCTCATTAGCTGAGACTTTTATGCTTGGGCTGAGCCTCAAGACTAATCAGGTATACTCAATATTTAAGACTTTTCATTGTTTTTGTACTACTCAATTTTGATATTTTATTTTCATTTTTTAGTAGCTGAATGGTAATATGCAAAGACCATATTTTCTTTTTGGTTGGACGTAGAACAATATAAAATATATTATTGACTATATGTATGACTATATACAAAACTCTTAAAGCAGATATCCTTTGTAATTTCTCCTGATTCTCCAAATGCTGTTTCCAGTCCATAAGAAATGAGTCAGTGTAATGATTTTGGAGAGGAGGCAGTATCATTGGTTCTATCAAAGATGAAATGCTTCCAGGGTTCCCGGAGCTGACTTTTACTATAGTGTCACCACGAAAGATCTGAAGATCATTATTTACTAGAAATAAAGGAACAAGGCAGAAATCGATTACCATGACACTAGATTTATGTTTCCATTGCTCTCTATATACATCTCTATTTGTCCTAACTTCATGGGGAGGATATTTAATACATAATGGAAGGAGGCTGTTGCTTTTGATTTATTTTTTGTTTATTATTTTTGTCATTCCAAGGAGAAATTCTGGAAATCAATACTGTCTCTATGTGTGTCTAAGTACCTCGGGCACAGTGTAGGTTTAAAGGTTCTGTAGGGACAAGCAAACTTCCTCTACTTTCTCAGTTCTCTTTTAATAAATTATATTACTCACTCATGGAAGAGAGTTGCCTTTCTTTGTATGTTTTGCATGACATTATGAACACAGATACCATAGCTAATTGACAATGTATTATGAACACAGATGCAATCGTTACAAGACAATATTTTGTACTATTTAAATTTATAGGGCTCAATGAGTCATTCTCACCAATCCTAGCTAACTCTCTTGGTGATTTATTAGGGAATTAGGATATACCTTAGGTACATGTGATATGTGAAGAAACAGATACAGAGATGTTATAAGAGTTTAAATTTATTTTGAATGAATAAGAGGATGGTTAGTGAACAAATAAGGTAAGACAGAGCCTTTCTTTAAATACTTTGTGATTAAATATTTGGGCTTGAAAGAAAAAGGCAAAGAGTCAGTCAATACTAATTTATTGAGACCATGCTAACAGCAAACTATATTTTCTTAGGTGTGTTTTGCTATTTCATGAACTCAGGAAAATTGGATAGAAATCCAGAAGGACAGAATGCAAGGAGAATAAAAAAAAAGACTGTTGAGTGTTATATAATGGTAGAAAAAAGTGGGCAGCCAGAGCTGAAATATTTTAGGGAGCCTTAAAATACCTAATGAGAAATCTATACTTGAACCAGCTTGGTGCTTTTGAAAACACTGGAGAGACATGGGTAAAAGAGTACAAACAAATCAAAGCTCAACCTGTATAGAGCAAATCCTGAGCAGTAGGCAGGTCAAGTATTGACACTGCAATTTTACAAAAGAGGAAACAAATTCAGAAAAGCCACATAGCAGTATTAACAGAGACAGGAAACACAGATTGATGGGCAGAAATTGGCAACAAGCAGTAGTAAATAAGTTCCATTTGGGATTTGCTGAGTTTCAGATGTAAAGGAACAGACTCCTTAATAAAACCCACGTCCAGAATCCTCCATAGCATTAGCAGGTAGGAGAATTGGAAGAAGAATTTCAGGCATGGAGTGGCTGCTTGTCAAATGGTCCTTACTTGATTCTGAGTTTTGCCTTCTTATGGAGTTCTCTCATGTTGAACCACTCTGTCATCTCTGGACCAAGAGGCCCTATTAAATCTACTGAACAAGTATGAACAAACCTTTTTATAGTAGTCTTGGTTTTAAAAATTAAGTTTACTAAATACTAACAACAAAAGGAAAATAAAGAAAATACAAAAGTCAGTATTAAAAAGAATAGGGATTTGATTCAATCACAGATGACTTGTTTCCAAGACTCTGGTTTTGCCTCAATATATACCTTGACAATTACCCCTATTATTAGCAGGCTCGTGCAACATCACCTATAAGGTTCCTGGCTTGTTGTCTTTTATCTATTGGGCTCCATTGTAATTTCCACTACCCAAGAACTGGCTTTTTATTGTGGTCCAAAGACCCAAGAGAAAATTCCAAATTGGCTCTTCCCCTGGAGTGTCTTGTGTGAGGTACTTGCCTCAATTATGGCTGACTGTCAGGATTATGGTTGTTGACCCTCCTACCTCAAAATATGATAGTTCCATAATGATACACTAGACAATAAGCATATTATAAACAATCACAGGGGAATATTTCTTTCACACAGTGCCAGTGTACATGCTATGTAGAGAGGTCCAAAAGAAAATCTGGAATATGAGTTTGAAGCTCAGGAAAATGAATTACATATTTGGGACTCATCAACATATAGGTATAAGTTGAAGTTAGCGGAGTTGTTCAGATTCCCTTAGGATAATATTAGTAATAAAATTCAGGCAGAGGACAAAATCTTGAGAAATACCTACAGGATAAGGGGATTCATAAGCGAAGACTGAGAAAGCAGAGTTGGAGCAAGGAGTGGTGTGGTATAAATAGAATGTATTTAATACCACAGAGTCGTCAGGCAGGACCAGGATTAAAAACCTTTACTAGGTTCGCCTCAGGAAGTAATTGGTAGCCTTTGCATGAATGGCTTCTGAGGCAAAATAATAACTGTTAGGTTGCATTGGGAACCTTAAAAAGTAGCAGCTGTTTGCACTGGTAACTTTGATAAAGAAATCAAAGTAACAATTATATGAATATAAATCAACATTTTTAGCTAACGTGTTTCTTATCCAAGTTTCTATTGGGCAGCAGAGACATGTTCCCTTTATTAAGAGTGATGGAAAGGATTGGTTAAGAGACATTCGATATCCTTTACTTGGCAATGGCAACGCAAACCTTCGCTGAATTTTGAAAATGTTTGCTTGCCTAAAATCAAAATGATTTGAAGGGCAAAAGTTTGGAACATGAATGTGGAACTTCACAGATCGTTAATCAATTTCGTCACGACCCCTCAACTGGTCTGGCTTGCACACGCTCCTCTGTACTTGATCATTCTTCACCTCAGTAGCTTCCAATAATTCAGGACAAGCTATTTGCTTGTTTTATCATCCAACAGTCCCTGCAGTTTGTTTAATTTGTATGCCTAGAAACACTTTTTTATGTTGTTTTATCGTGAATATTATTACAGATAATAGCTACCAAGTATTGCTTCAAGCACAAACATGCATTATTTTATTTGATTTCCACACAAAAGAAAACCTATGGGAAGGGTTATTATCATTTCATAGATTAGAAATGAGTGGCACTAAGTGGCAGAACAGGCTAGAATCTGGGTATCTCTTGTGTCGAAATTCTTGCTCTTTACTAATTATCCTGATCCTGAGTTGTTTGAATGATCAACTATTATTATATCATTCCCTTCAATTTTAAGTTGTAGTTTTGAAGTGATTTTTCTGCCTTCAAATTTGGTGCAATCATAAATTTAGGTACAATCAATTATTGCATTTTTGTTCTAAAGTGTGCATGTGTCTCCATTAATCTTAATAAGTAATTGAGATGCATATTAAGATCTTAGGTGCTTTTTCTATTACTCTTTGAAATGTCTAGCTAAGAATAATAAAATGTTAATTGTATATAAAAGCCTTCTGGAAGTTAAATTCCAAACTCAAAGCAATCACATTTTTTAAGGAACAAAATAAGTGATTACTAGTGTTTTCCCCAGCAAATATCTAATCTTTCTTTCTGTTGTTATTTATATAACCATGTATGAGATGCTATCTCAACAATAGCCATTTTTATTTTCTTTTAACAAATACACCTTAATATACATTGAAATGTATTCTGTGTGTACTACAGCCCATTTTAAACCCTGAAATAGCTCAGTTGTGAATATATTACATGATTCCACCATTTTCTAATCTCTGATTTAGATTTTCAATGAGAGAAGTTAAAAATGTTTTAGAGAAGAGTAAAAGTGAACAAATCTTAGGAGTGAAAACTGGGAATTTCTGAATCGACTGATTTAAAAATGTACTCACATGTAGATTTGAGTGATAAAGGTTTATTTGATGGAGAATAGGATTTCTTAGGCCAAAAGTGTTCTATTCACAACTAAAGCCTCTAGGACAAAGAAAAGCTATTCAAGGAAATTGTTTACTAGAATCATGCTAAATACCTACACTGGGGCAAATCTGCTACGCTCTACATGGCATTGAGCTCCACCTATTGCGAGTGCATTGTTTTCTTTTGAACCATGCAGATCATAGTTTTAAACCATGCAATGAAAGAGCCTTGTATATCTTAGTCACACACAGTAAAAGAAAAGTTGCCTTGACTTTCTACAGGATCAATAGACAATGTCTTTTGCATAAAAATCAGGGCCTTCTAGGAAATAACATTTTCTTTTTTCACATTTTTTTTTTCAAGCCTCTACACCTCCATCCATAATCAGATGCATTTCTAGGTCTATAATACAATTGAAATTTGTAAACTTGAACATTCTCTTCAGGTCAGAGTCAGATCTGCAACAGAACTCTGCTAAAAACAGTTACCGAGTTCTGAATCCTCCACACCTCTGAAACTCACCAAAACCTGACACAAAACAAATCCCTTGCTCCCTCGTAGCACATGCTGATGGTTATCGGATAGTTGAAATGAAAACACCACTTGGGACAAAATGTGTATTCACTGTGTGAATGATCTCTCTTTTTCTGGGAGGCCAAAATACCTGCTGCTTTTCAAGCTGTCAGTAAATGTGAGGAGTAGATGCCTGTAAGTTTTTTTTTTTTTTTTTCCTGTCTTTCATGACACCTGGAGTGTTTTCAGGCTGCATAAACTCTGAAAACACTAGAAATGGGCTCAGACATTCATCAATAACAATTTATTGTGAAATATAGATGGTTATCTGGGACAGAGCAAGAATCCACTGAAGCTTAACAACGCTACCCCGGCAAAGGTTTGCTCCAGGGCTAGGATCAACGTCATCAGTGAAATACAGGGCAATGCCATGAAACCCTCTGAGATGCGATGGCATTCTCTTCAACCTCTCTTGGATCCCATCAGTTACGGTCTAATAGGATTTTTCCTGCAGGAGGAAAAGTCTCTGTAAGGGCTTTCATTTTGCCACTGCCTCTCGGCTATATAGGTGTCAATCAAAACATTTTTTTTTTCTTACCAGAACAGTGGCCCCCTGAGAGAGATGTCTCCAAGGGCTTTGAAATAAATGTTGACCTATCTGGGTTCTGGCAAATCCCTGTAGGTTTCCATCATAGGGTCAGTTTGCTTAGTGAAACTTAAGTGTCAGGCACCAGCTCCCAAGATTCCTCTAGTGTAAAAAAATTAAAAAATTAAAAAAATTTCTAATAAAACATTTCATATTCCCTGCATGTTTATAAATGAAAAAAAAATGGACCCATCTTGTCTAACTATTATGACAATTATGACAACTTGTTTATGGAAACCATCCAAAGCTCTAAAGTAGAGGAGTAGACTGTAAATAGTTAGGTATACTGGACATGGGTTTGTTCTAATTTTGTTGGCATTCTCAAAAGGGATCGGAGTGGGGCACAGAACTGTGGGACTTGGGGCCTTTGACTCTCCTTCAGTTGATTCTAGATCATTTTGATTGTGTCCTCAGGGTTGACTTCAATATATACGCACTATACTGATGACTGTCTCTTTGAGAAGTGCGTCTGTGGTTCCCTCTAGGGGGAATCATTGGTGGAATTCCAGCTTCTCTGAAAGAACTCTCAGTCATTTAGGAAAAATGGATTTCCCTTACATGATGTACCCATACAATATACACTCACACATTCCCACAATTATATACACATTCATGTTTATATATGTACACATAATATCCATATGTATATATGTGTATATATTTCCATGAGTTTTAGGAAAGATGTTATACATCTTTACTTGTCATACTTTTTCTCTGCATGAATAATGCTTTATTTTCTTAATGTGATCATAGTAGCCTTAGGTCAGTAAGAGGTCTCCAGACAGAATACTTATGTCACATCTTTGCTTCAGAAGGAGGTCTCAGGCTATGCACAGCAGGATTCTGAGATAAAGTCTGGTTAGGGGGAAATACAGGAAGAAATGGGAAGCTCTCACATTATCAAGGCACCATTTGTCCTTCACTATTCTTAAATATCTTTCTTGCTAGTTACTCTACCATGGGTCTTACTCTTGTCACAATTATTTTGGTGTCAAATTTAAGACTATAAAATCTTATTAGAAGACATAAGGGTGAATGCATATGTTAAGACATAGGTGATGCCAACCTAAGGGGTAACAAAGAGGGTACTTACAGCCCTTCATTTAAACATCCCCCAATGTATCTGGTTAATGCATTAACTTGTTACTATTTAGAAGAAAATAATCACATTAAAAAAAGACAAAGTAAGAATTGGGTGAGTGAGGAGGGCAAAACAGAAAATGTCTGGAACTGTGCTATCCAATAAAGTAGTGACTAGTCACGTGTGACTGTTAAATTTAAATCTGAATTAGTAAAACTTAAGTAAAATTAAACATTCAATTCCTCAGTCCTACTATCCACATTTAAAGTTGTCAATGGCCATATGTGGTTAGTGACTACCAGGGTGGACAGTGCAGCAGTAGAACATTTCCACCATTGCGGAAGATTCTGCTGGACAGTGCTGGTCTAGAGCACGTCACAAGTTCCAGGTTAGAGTGACAGTGGAGGTTCTCAGGAAAGATGAGGGTGAGAGAAAGGCCTGGGAATGGAGTGATGTTCCAGCAGGAGAGGGAACTCTGAAAGAGGGTGAAGGCATTGGCAAAGCATTTATATTACAGTGTTGCCTGGGGCCACCCAACTGTTGGGCATGGGTCTCACCTCTTGACCCAAATATTTTGCCTTGTATGGAGCATGATCCCACTAAATGTTTGTTGAACCATTGAAAGATAAGATGAACATATTAAAAGGATGGAATGTTGTAGAGATTGGCAAGGCTGCTGACTGAAGGGTGTTTTTATTACCATGAATATTTCTGAGACACAGTGCTTCAAGTGTTGGCAAACTTCCACACACTCAGCGTGAGGACACCTGCTTCATGTGTCTACTTCTTTTCTCACACCATCCACACTATGTCCCAAGTCATAGGGTTCCCCAAGATCCTCAGCAGTTATGTCCTCTCTCTTTCAAGGAAGGGTATAGTGGCATTATATTACCCATGCCATTTGCACTTGAGCTGGTTCAATAATCTCCCTGTCGATGGCCATTATGATGCCCTGATGTAAACCACCTGCACTACTGTGAAGACCCAGGGTGCTGTGGTGAATTCCTTCCTCTCAAGCTTTCCTCTCCCCACAAGATGGGAAAAGCAAATTACAATTGAGTGGCTTACCCGGTCCCTAGGGTTCAACAGCCTCCTGTTCAGTGCCTGCTGACTAGAGGGCTGACACAACTCATTTCCCAAGCCTGGATTTACTGGAATCCCTTGTCACAGCTCCATGATGAGGGAAGAGGGAAGGAAATTTTTTTTTTAAATTATATATCCCCCCCTTTCTGCTTGTTCTTGCTGTGTTGATTTTTGCGTTCTTCTGTTTTTGCTTGTCTCCCCCCCACCCCCGTTGTGGCGGCCCGCTGAGTCAGCTCACTGTGCAGCGGCCTTGCCTGCTCGTGGGCAGCTTGTCCTCTGTGCGGGGGCTTGCCCTGCCCGTGGTGGCTTTGTCCTGCCATGGTGGCTTGCCTTCTCAAGGCGGTCTGCCCACTCAAGGAGGCCCCGGGAACCGAACCTGGGGCCTCCCATGTAGTAAACCAGCACCCTACCAATTGAGCTACAGCCGGCCCCAAATAATGGGCTTTTTTTTTTTTTTAGGAGGTATCGGGAATTGAACCTAGGACCTCATACATGGGAAGCAGGCACTCAACCACTAAGCTACATCAGCTCCCCATGGGAAGGAAATTTTCATCAGTGCAATGAGTCTTTGTAGCAGCTACTTAGAGTGACTCTCCAACACACACACACATGCACATACACACATGCATCCACGCACATGCACACATGTTGATACATCCCTATCCATTGTCATGGATTCTCATGTTTCTCTATAAGTCTCAAAGCAAATTTGGAATACCTGCCCCTAGTCACCTGCCCATTTCTCTCAACTCAATCTTGATAGAGTTTTATACATAGAGAGGAAGGAACTCCCACTGTGTCATAGGTGTGCCATAGGTGAAGTCAATGGGTATATTCTAAACAAATGAATCAGCAGGTTGTTGCCTTCTGAGAGTGTGTTGGGCTGTACATATTTTATTATTTGAATGTTAGAGGCAGCTATTAAATGATATGATAGAAACTCTGTAAATTATGAGTAGCATTAAACATTTATCAAATAACCTTCCTGAATTTCAAAAGGCAACAAAATACTTCACATTTTCTCTTTTGAATTATGAGCAAATTTTACAAATTAAACTCAAAGCATTCAAGATTACATCTACTGAAAGCATATTAGCTGTTCCTTGGAGACTGCAGTGGGGTGGGGCTGGGGATTCCCTGAAAAAAGGGCACAAAAAAACATTTTAGGATAAGGGAATCCTTCTATTTCTTGATTGTGGTGGTGGTTACATGATTATTTACAGTTACCAAAATTTATCAAACCACACTTAAAATGGATGATTTTATTTTATGTTAATATCCTATTTTAAAAGTTAACATAAAAATTCAAAACATTCATATCGCAATTCAGAATTTGCAATTGTTGTTCGGTTTCTAGAATGACTTAAAGAATAAAGACTTTAGAATGTTGACTCTTTTAAAAAATTGTTACCAGAGGTATTTATATGTGTGTGTGTATTTCAAAATCATATAAATAGAGTCTTCCCCATGAGATATCATTTAAGTGAAATCAAACATCACAGATGAGTAGCAAGATTACCAGACCTTTCTAGGCACACAGAACGCTGTACTTCCCAGCCCCTGTGCAGTCAGCTGGAACTTTGTGAAGTTTCAGTCCAATGGACTATTAGTGGAAATGACATGTAAGGAGAGAAAAGCTCCTGCTTCAGGGCTCTGGTTTTCTGCCCAAGTAATACTGAGAGCCATATGTTGAGACGGAATGTAGCAAGATGATGGAACCTCTCTTAGACAAAGACTCTGAATGACTACTTGGAACAGATCTCATTTCCCAAACTGCTTTGGACATTCAGCACAAGTAAAAAAATTAATCTTTCTTGTATTAAGTCACTGAGATATGGTGATTTATTTCTTACTACAGTGCAACATAATCTGTGATGACTAATAGGATATGTTGCCATGATTTCAAAACTGTCAGAGTCTAATGACTACAAGTCCATTTAAGGATGGCATCAACAGAGAGTCTGGATTTTGAAAAGCACACTACGAGTAGGTACTATCAACAGAAGAGGTATTAAGGTGATGACCTGCAACTTGGTAATTCATACTTCAGAAGAGAGAGAATACACAATCATAGTCTGAATAGACATTATAGTAATGTACCTACAATCTGAATGTTCTAGTATATTGTGATATTGCTTATTGATACCCCCATTAGAGGCAGAATTCATCTGAAAGTCTCCAGATTAAAATATATAACTATGAACCCAGTGCTCCTCTAATAACACGGGGCATATAAGACAGAGTTGGGAATTTATCAACTGATGTAAAATTTGAGTTGAAGCTTGTTTATTAATCCTTCTCTTCAGTATAGCATGATGATCAGTAACATAGAGTCTGGGTTTAAATTTTATCCTTTAGGGAAGTTATTTAGCTTTTCTGTGCCTCGGTTTTCATATCTGTAAAATAATAATACTTATCCCATAGGTTGTGATGAGGACTTCATGAATTAATATATGTAAAAATCTTAGAACAGTGAGGGACACAGAGTAAGCAACAGGCAGTAGGCTTATTATTTGACCCCATGGACTCCTTACCTGCCTGCCTGTCTTCACCTATCAGCACTACTCCACTTTAGCTGATTTCCTGGACCATCTACCAAGATCAGCAGGATTTGTCCAACTCTCTTTGCCTAATTGAAGTCATAGTTATGACTTATCTTCATTGACACCATCCCATTGCTACTTCTACTCCTGCCCCAACTTACCCTCTCTAGTGTTTGGACAATTCACTAATTTGTTTACCAGGAACTGTTCTAGGTGTTGGGGGATTACTATGGTGAATGGAATTTACTTTCTAGCTAACTGCAGTTTTTTTCAAACTTTAAATTCTCTGTTCAGTTGCAATAAAAAATGAGAATGCAAAAACACAAAGTGAAGAAATGATGAAAACTAATACATGGTAAACATCATGGAAAACTTATTTGGAAAGTTTGAGATAAAAAAACAATATATCCATATAAAACCATAAAAAATCATTGGCATTATGCACTGAAGCTGACTTAGCTTGCCCTCATTGAGTGTGAATTCTATGATTCTTACCTCTTCCATTATTTTGCTCCCTTTTACCATTTTACATCATTTAACAAGTAGAGTTCAATTTCTTGTTAAAGAAATGAATTCTTGGCCCTGTTGATATTTTACTCTGGGGTATCTGTGTCAGTTGGTGAAATCTCTTTAGCACTGCTCAAAATCCATATTACTCTTAGCAAATATTCAAATGTTTTAAAAGAATTTGTTTGGAAGAGACACTGGCCTTATTCAAAAGCAGCTAGAGAACCAGTTCAGCAAATCACTAGCTGTAGTAGTTCATAGTAAACGCAGTGAAGGGATGTATTGATCATAAAGACGTGAAGAAGTATATACTGGGTTTCCCTGGAAAAAAAAAAAAAGAATGAAAAAATCAAGCCAGAGGCAGCCAAGTGGAAAAGACTCCTTTTCAAATAAGTGAAAAGATGGTTACGTAGGTTCATGCTGCTGACAAAGAAATGCACTCTGTGGCTGTAATCATTCTAGTTTTTGTCTCAGAAAGAGAAGCTGGCACAGGAATGGAGGGAAAAGTCATTTTCTTTTCCATTGAACCCCTTTTCATTTGTAATGAGGATGCTGACCACAACTTAATGATTATGAAATTCCATGGCAACTAAGAATTAATCTTGCTGGAAAAGTTGAAACCACTGTATTGGAGGAGGAAAAAGATGGAAAGACACCTCATGAAGCAGCAGAAACAAAAGTGAATAACTACAGATTTAGGTAGCATTCGACTTGGATTCTGACTAATATCCTGCAATTGTGATTGGCCAACAGGTATCAACTATACTATCATGGTGAGGTCCTTGAATTTTGATTTATAATATATCTTTTCAATCAGAAATCATTAATATTTTTATGTTAAACTGGCTTAGAGAGAATCTATTTTTGGTTTTGAAAACTCTGCTCACTAAAGAATTTCAGGATCTATTATGGATCTCAGGTCAAGCCCTCTACCATTTTACTCTGACTCTCAACCATGTAAGCGAGTTAGTCATGTATACTCATTTCAGGTGTATACAGGACGTAATGTTAGTGATTGTCCCTCCACCCTTCCCCGTCATAGAGGAAATTCCAGTATACATGTTTTTATTTCTATGTTACTTCTTCACGTGCAGGATTTTGCACTAAGGAATTGTGATGCATTATAGTTGATGAAGTTCTAGGGCCCTTGCTTTAACTTTCATCTGGTGTTGCTGCCTATTCAAGCAGTCTCATTCCTCTAAGTCTCACTGAAACACATTTACAACAATCATTGAGTTAGAGTTTCTCTCTTGGTGCTGAAATATCATGTTATTAATATTGCATGCTACCTAGTAATCAGCTTTACTAATTGTAAATATTTATAAACTACTCTAAAGTTGTGTGAGTTTTAAGTATAGGAATTAGGAGGTGAGAGTGGATTGCTGCAGTGGCTGGAGAACAGAATATGATTATTTTAGGTTCTTCCTGAAAATCCAGGTAATAGTGCCCTACAGTTTGTTTTTTGTTAGTGAATTTAAACTTTTTATAATAAAGGAAAATATAAGAAAACCATTGGGGTCTGTGTCATAAAGAGCACATGAAAGCTTTGACAGTATTGAATAAGCAGAGAGAAGAGTACATTAGGCATTTGGATGAAGGACCGCAGGGTGGCAGGCAATTTGAGGGGCAATTGACAGGAATCCTAGATGGAGCAAAGGAAACAAGTTCAAAATATTTAATTGCAACTTGGGAGAGACATGATCCTGAAAGGTTTCTAGATAAGAGAATACTGATCTCCTTATTTAAAATTTATGCTTGAAAAAACAATTGATATCTTTTAAAGTGTATTATCTTTATCATGTCAGGTAGGTACCTTAACAAGAGCTATAAAGCAGTTCCTAGGTTACTTATAAACTTAGTTGCCCTGTCTGGTTTTTCTAAGAAGGTCTTAATTTGGTCAACTGAATTCTCCCAACAACAGCATCTCTAACACTTGGGTTAAGGAAGAAACACCCTCATCATTCTAAATCTAAAAAGTGAAAATACAGGTTCTCTATCCTTTGAAATACTTTGATTATTAAATTGTTTTCTTCTGCTTTCTTTCCCACTGTATCTTCAGGAAATTTCAAGTTATACCAATTCTTCCCTGGTGTTTGTTTCCATCACTCCCATCTTCTCTCCTCTCTCTATTCCCCTCATAATATGCCCTAGTCTCCAACATTATCATTCTATTGTCAAATATGCCATCATGTGCTCTAATTTCCCTGATTCCTTCTAAATTTCTTGAGGGTAGTTAAATATACATATTCAGGTAGCCCTATTTTCATTTCTATAATGCATGTTTTCCTATAGCATGGTAAACATACCTCTTGTGTAAATAGACACAAATAGTGATAGTAACACACAAATGATTATAAATGGTACAGAGATAAACTTTTTATTTAAATAGTTATGTAGTTGTTGATATGATTTAGAAAAATATAACTTGCACTTCACATCCATGATTTGGTAGATATCATTGCTTAATGTGAGGACTATGTGATTGCCTCTGTTAGTCAAATAATACCTAAGCAGCTTCATACTTGTGGTGGATTGAATTGTCTACCCCCGTTTGAACATGTTCTTGGTCTTGGCTGGCATTCTGGTGGATGTGGACCTATCGTAAATAAGATCTCTTTAAGATGTTACTTCAGTTAACATCAATTAAGGTGTAGCCCAACTGAATCAGGTTGGGCTTTAATCCAAATTACTGGAGTCCTTTATAAGCCGAATGGAAGTCAGACAGAAAAAGAAGCCATGGGGAGCAGCTAGGAGCTGGAAGTCAATGGAACCCGGAAGAGAAAGGAGAAGACACCACCATGTGCATTGCCATGTGACAGAAAAGCCAAAGACTAAGGATCACCAGCAGCCAGCCCTGGAATGCCACAGTCTTCGGTGAGAAAGCATCACCTTGCTGATGCCTCAGTTTTGGACTTCTCCTTGCCTCAAAACTGTGAGACAATAAATTTCTATTGTTTAAGCCAACCACCTTGTAAGGTATTTGTTTTAGTAGCCATGAAATTAATACTTTTTTTTTTTTCCTTCCTATGGTCACAGGCTGTTTTATGTTTTTTCCTTGTCTGGGTACCATGTACTTTGCTGATGGTACATGACAAAGAAAGACTCTTTAAGCCCCTCCCCTTCTTTAGGGCTAGAAGTTGTAGAGGATGGGAGGGTCTCAGTGTTGGGGAGTAGAATTAGGGAAAGGACTCCCTGCAGCTTACTGCCTCTCCCTTCCTTTCATGCTATTGCTTACATTGGTGTTCCAGGAGGGTCTTATTCCTTGCAGGCCATGTGGCCCATAAGGTCCACCACACTGCTGCTGGAGTCAAATTCATTGTCATACCAAGAAATGAACTTGACAAGGTGGTTGTTGAAGATAATTCCAGCCCTAGCACCAGAGGTGAAAGCATATCTGTCATTGATAAAGTTACAGTAGAAAACCTTGTCCTCAGTGAAGACCAGGAGGTCCTTTAGGAGGTCTCCCAACGCCTGCTTCACCATCTTATGATGTCATCGTATTTGGCTGCTTTCTCCAGATGGCAGGTCAGATACATGATGGACACATTCAGTATGAGGAAAAGGAAGCTCATGCCAGCAGGCTTCCTACTCAGCTCAGGGATAACCTTGCCTAATGCCTTGGCAGTGCTGGTAGATGCAAGGATGATGTTCTGGACAGTCCCAAAACTGTTACTTCACCATTGTTTTGTGGAAGGGCAATCCATTGTTTTCTGGGTGGCAGTGATTGCGGCATGGTCTGTGGTCATAAGCCCTGTAGCCGTTTGATGTAATTATGAACTCCAAAAATCGATATTGAATCATGCTTGTAAATTGATCTGCTAATTTGTGCATGATTAAGTTATGATTAGGACGTTGACTGGGCCACGCCAGTAGGGCGTTGAGCCCCACCCCTTGGTGGGTGGGGGAATTGAATATAAAAGGCAAGGCAAAGGACAGAGGGAGCAGATTTGAGAAGCAGTTTTTGAGAAGCAGTTTTGATGTTGGAGTTTTGATGTTGGAGAGAAGGCCCTGGGAGAAGAAAAGTGAGCTGTTCACCTGGTAGTCTACAGCTGGCCTTGTGGAGAGACTCAAAGCCTAGAGAGCCTCATGGTCTATAGCTGACCTTGTGGAAGAAACAGGAGCTAAGCCTGGAGAGAAATGCAGCCCTGGGAAGAGAGGAACCCAAGAAGCCTGAACCCTGGCAAATGTCGGCAGCTGTCTTTCTCCAACATGTGGCAAAGGACTTTGGTGAGGGAAGAAACTTATGCTTTGTAGCCTGGTGACTGTAAGCTTCTACCCCAAATAAATACCCTTTATAAAGACCAACCAATTATTGGTATATTTGCAAAGGCACCCCTTTGGCTGACTAATACAAGTCCCTTCACAATGCCAAAGCTGTCATGTGTTTTAATTTGCTGGGTTGCTGAGAGCAATATACCAGAAATGGGTTGGCTTTTCTTTGTAGTGAAAAGTTAACAAGCTTACCATTCAGAAGCCATGAAAATACCCAAATCAAAGCATCATCAGGTGATGCTTTCTTTCCAAAGACCATCTGCCCATGATCCTGGAGTCCTCTGTTACATGGCAAGGCAGATAACAATGTCTGCTGGTCTCTCCCTTCTCTTCTGTGTTTTGTTGCTTTCAGCTTCTGGGTTCCATGGCTTTCTCTCTCAGCTTCTGTGGCTTTCTATTTGTATTACATTCTCTTATAAAGGACTCCAATAAGAGGACTGAGACCCACCCTGGAACATACCTTACTGAAGTAACCTAATCGAAAGGCCCTTAACCAAAGTAACCTATCAAAAAGGTCTACCCACAATAGGTTTACACCTGCAGGAATGGACAAGCTTTAAGAACATGGTTTTCTGGGCATACATGCAATATAGGATCACCACATCATGGATAACCTTGGTTGGGAGGCCAGGCACTTAGTGGTGCAGGAAGTATTGCTGACAATCATGAGGGAGTTGTTGTCCTTCTCATGGTTCATGCCCATCACAAACATGTGGGCATTAGCCAAAGTGGCAGAAATCATAACTTTTTTGGCTCCCCTGTGAGCCTCAGCCTTCTCCAAAGTAGTAAGACACCAGTGGTCTCCACAACACATTCAGTGCCAGCATTACCCCATTTGATGCTGGTGGGATCTTGCTCCTTGAAGATGGGCTTCCCATTGATGACAAGCTTCTTGTTCTGAGCCTTGGTGGTGCCCTTGCAATTGCCATGTGTGGAATTATACTGGACATGTAGACTATATAGTTGAGGGCCAATTAAGGGATCATTGATGGAGACAACCTTTAGTTTGCTGGAGTTTAAAGTAACCTTGGTGACCAGGTGCCCAGTAGAGCCAAATATGTTTATTCTTACCTTCACCATTGTGTTTCAGGGACATGGCTGGCATTGCACAAGCAGATACAGCTGTCAGTCAAATGAGGAGAAGCAGAAAGCTGGCCACAGGTCTTCAATCCATTCTTTCCTTCTTATAAGCTGCTAGCATCCATGTTTCATGTTGCCTATAAAATAGGTGACTTATTTTCTCTGTCTTACTCTAAGAAAGTACACTGGACTTTTTCATTTTAGAATTTCACTTTTAATCTCTATGAAGAAATGAGGTACAAAAATAACCAACATGGACAAAACACAGCGTGTCAATTCTTATAAAGTGTTTATGGTGCTTGTCCTTGATCATAGTCCTACTCTTGATTTCTTTGATGTGATTGCAGAATATCTGGTGCTGGAAGTCCTTCAATGGACTTTGTCTTCTTATGTAGGTTGGATAAACATTAAGCTGCTCAAATTGTGGCCCTAGATAGATGTGGGTTGGCATTATTCTAGAGCTGGGTGAGATTTTTGCCTGCTTTTAGAATCGCTTCCTATATTTCCTACCCACTCAGTTCATCTGCTTTGCCCTATGTATAAAAGTCTTTTGTGGGAGTGGCTTCTAATGATTTGGGTCATTCTTTGCCTTTGCCAATGCATTCTTGCCCCTCTGAGAGAGTCCCTATCTGAAAGCTAAAGAAGGCATTTGTCCTTTTGCATGTCTATCTTACCCTCAATAATCCTTCTCCTGGGTTTCAGATCATCTGCACTGATCTGGAAGTTTCTTTTGCTGAATGCTCCAAGTGTCTTTTTCTTTTGCACTACCCAGATTGACTATCCCATAACATACAATATTGATCATGTAGTATAATACTTGCATTGTATAGCCACTTATATCAATATTCAATGTTCTTTGAATTTTGTTTGCTTCACATCCATCAGCTTGTTGTTAAGACTGACTGTACCCTTAGTATAAACAGTTTTCCCCATCTATTATTAAAAACAAATATCTAAGCACCACCTTTAGAATAGCTGTGTGATCCTACAATTGATTTATTGCCTTCATAACTGCCTTATATTTCCTCCATTCTCAAGCTGCTAAAAGATTTGCCTTTGTCTTGGATTTTTAGTGAGTTTTAATTCTCAATTCAAGGGAAATCACAGTTTGTAGGTCCTTGGAGACATGCCCTTAATCCACTTAATGATTTAGATTAGTGGTTTTCAAACTTTAATAATCACTTGGAGAGTTCTTTTTAAAAATACAGAGTCTTAGACACCACCCTGGGACTGTAACTAAATAGCTCTGGGTTAAAACCAAGGATATTTTTAAAAACTATTGTCCCAGGTGATACCAAGGCTGGTAAAATGTGATTACATTCTTAGGAAACTGAATTGACACTTCGGTCTGGCTCTTACCTCTGCCCTCCATATTGGGCTCTCTAATGATCAATTCTTTCTTTTGATGTCCCCACTCAGTTACTTCAGAAATATTAGGTTTATACAAGCTTTTCCAGACATGTAGAAACTACTGCAGGCATAATTTTCACCAAGGGAATAAAAGGTTTTTTTCCTCACCAATATTTTTAACTTATATTTAAAAAGTGAGCAAGGTATTTGGAGAGGAAATAAAATTTTCTATTACTTGCAAGCTGTCATTCCAGTCAACACATATTTTTAAAATTAATAAAAAAATTGAATGCACACTCATATTAAAATTATTTGATTATATATTCCACATACACACAGAAAATTGCAGAAAATAATATAATAGACACACATGAAACCACCATTCTGTCTTAACATGTTAACATTTTGTCACATTAAAAAAACTTAATGTTCATGTTTTTAGAACATGATACCCATGTATGTTTTTATTTGTAAACAATAAATAGTATTGCTTTGGTTACTTTTAAATTTTACAAGTGATATGTGATCTATAGTTCCTTATGTAGCTTTTAAAAAATCAGCATTATTTTTAATATTATTCCATGTTAACCTAATTTGGTTACTTCAACTTTTGTATATTATATTCCATTTTATAAGTAGTTTGCAATTCACTTTTCATTCTTTTAATGATAATTATTTAAGTGTTATCTATCTATCTATCATCTATCTATCTATCTATCTATCATCTATCTATCTATCTATCTCTATAATCTACCCATTTTCCTATTGAAAAGACTGCTGAATTGCACAGGTGTGCTTGAGGTTCTTTAAGTTTAGGTTATATCGCCTAGATGTGACTTTGTTATGTAATAAAGTGTGGTGGTTTGGAGCTGCATGTACCCCCAGAAAAACATGTTCTTAATCCATTCCTGTGGGTGTGAACCCATTGTAAACAGGACCTTTGAATGAGTTTCCTTCAGTTAAGGTATGACTCAACTGAACCAGGATGGGTCTTAATCCTCTACTGGAGTCCTTTATAAACAAAATGAAATTCAGACATGGACAGAAAAAGCCATGGAAAGAAGCTGAAAGTCAATGGAACCGGAAGAGAAGAGGAAGCCAGGAGCTGGCACCATGTTCATTGTCATGTGACTGAAAAGCCGAGGTCCAAGGATCACCAGCAGCCAGTCTTAGCTCACCACAGTCTGCTGGGAGAAAGCATTACCTTGATGATGCTTTGATTTTGGATTTCTCCTAGCCTCAAAACTATGAGCCAATAAATTCCCATTGTTTAAGTCTACCTATTGCATGGTATTTATTTTAGCAGCCAGGAAACTAAAACAAAGCTTCGGCATTTGCACTTTGAAAATTGGATATTTAAAATAAAAGCTAATGAAAATAATCAAACTAAATTTTTATTATATTTCATTAAACATTTTTATTGAAACAACCCACTTTTTGACAATTTCTACAACTTATCTATTCCTTAATTTTCCTAGAAAAATCTTTCAGAGTTCTAACAAGGAGTACATATAATTTTTATTCTATTTTTCCAGTTAACATAATTGCATGTACAATTTCATTCATTCTACAAATTTATTCTATAAATGCTTAATTAGTGCCTCATATGGGCTAAGACAGATCCTGGGAACAGGGACAGAAATTCCTGCCTTCTTAGATCTTACATTGCATTTCACCTGTTCACATAGATTGTAATTTTATCATGTAATTAGCAATTAATATTAAATAATATTAATATCCTGTGGTTTGCTATGTATCTTCTCAGGGAATTTTGACAATTTTTTAGGTTGTGTATTATTTAGACGTGTATACATACATGACATTCAAGTTTGAATTAAGGACTGAATTTGACTAATGTGATATTATAATGGGAGGGGTATGTTTGAGTAATGCCTATATAGACTTAAAATAGGCCAGATCTCAACTATTGTTATTAACAGCATCCATGTTTAAACTTACCTTTGCTCTCTGCTTACTCTCTACAACTCATCCCAGACCCTTGGTTGTCATAGTAGTAATGGATGTGGACTCTAGCGTGGGTTAGTCCCTTGGCTCACTAGATATATGAAATTGGGCAAGTGAATTTACCACCTGTGTCATAGTTTTCTCTTCTGTAAATGGGGATAATAACACATTCAGTTAATATTTGGAAAAGTTGTTAAAGCAGTGTTAGCTGACTGCTGTGAATCTCTGGTTTTTAAAAGGCTAAACGTTTCTGCCCACTTCCTAAAGCAAGTTACCTGAGGGATTTATAGAGAGACTGAAAAATAAGGTGAAAAAAAGCCCGTAATAAGAACATTATGACTTTGCTTTCTTTGCAAGGAGGCTGAAGCCCACTGATCGGCATCATGCGTAGTCTTTGGCTTGCTGCACGCTGTTCACCATAGTTATCTCTGCCTGGAGTGGTGGGCTCTAGGGAAGGAAAGGGAGTCTGATAGGCAGGTGGGTGTATGAGAGAGAGAGAGAGAGTTACAGACGGGACTTAAGCCAAGAAGTTATAGCTAGTAAGAACAAATGCATCTATTTTGAGGGTTTTACCTGGCAGTTTAGCAGATTAATTTCTAAAATGCAAAAATTAATCAATTATGTCGTTAGCCGGCTCTCACTACATGCAAACACACAGGTAATTTATTCACTCCCCAAGGTCAAGTAGCCTAAAGTGTAAGAAAGGATAAAGTTAACAACCAAGTCTTCACAGAAAAGGTTCTTAACTCATTTTGCCCTTTTGAAAATGCTGATTACCACTCATTGCCCACCAGGAGCCTCCTCCCTCTCTCACTTCTCCTTTTTCCTTCTCCCCTCTTTCACCTCTCTTTATTCTTCCACACCAAATAAACTTCTAGCCATGGGGAAAATGAACTAATTTAAACGTGCCTGCATTTATTTCTTCAAGTTGCTGTTTGAGTTTGATTCAGGCATGAATCAGAAACATGGTGCTAGCAAAGAGTTAAGGAGTGAATTCTGTATGCAGCGGGCTTCTATGAAGTCACTGATTAATATAATTAAAAGCTCGAGTTAATTGCATTACTTTCCATTAGCTTTCACTGCGTACCTATCTTCCCAGGACCTGACTACCCAGCCCCTTGGGGCTCTGGTCCCACGTTTATTCAAGGGAGATGGCTGCTTTCAAAACCGAACCTTTCATCAATCCCCCATTAATTAGCTAAATGTCGCATCGGCTTATGCCTTCATGCCTGCCAGCCAGGCAGCAGCATCAGGAGCTCAGGCCTCACCGTCCTCTTTCCTCCAGCCTGGTCATTGGTATTCCAGGACAAGTCAGCTTACTGTAATTTGAAATTGGTCTGCCGTCCCATTAGGAATCTGCCCGATCAATACCAAGTGAATTAGAGTTTTAGTGATCTGATTAACTCCCCATTATTTTCTACCCCGGCTGATTTAGAATGCATGATGAGACAATATTCCAGTTTCTTTGCTTTATCCCAGTTTAAGTGAAATATAGACATCTAAGGAAGCAGTGCCTGTGCATTTGATTTGGCTCGGCTGTAATAAAGTCAAACACCATGAGTATCTCCCTCATCAAGAGAGTCTTAAGCGACTGAGGGTTGCCTCCCGCTTGCCACGTGAGGAGCAGTGAGTGGCAAGGGGAACAAATAGGTGGGAGCTCTGACTGCCCATCTTTCGTCTGTTTGGCTCTATCATCTGCAAAGGCTTGTATAAAGCTTTTAGCAGGGTGGTTTAGTTATTTGTCATATGATCAACATTAGCAGCTTTGTGACTGAAAGTACAGAGTCATGTGGTTGGAAGGCAGTATATATTTCTCTCCCAAAGGCACAAGAGGTTCATGACAATAGAGTAACTAAATGTTGTATCCTGATGACTGCAAACAAGCACTGTAGCCAGTCTGGCCAAATGCTGCCCTTGGGGAAAATGCACGGTGCCCTCAGGGAGTGAATTGATCTTCTGGACAGCAAAGCTGTTTGTGAGTGTGGGCCCAGGGCTTTAGAGGTATCTGAAAGGGCTTCAGCAAGTCAGTGTGTGGCTCCGAGAGGCTCCAAGAGATTCAAACTAGTGAAAAACACAGCAATATGAAATAATTCAGGCAAAGGAAATGTGTCCTTTGAAAATGCAGTTGCATTACTTTGTCATATTTTAGAATTTGGCCAACCATTGCCTAGTAGAGTTCTTAAATAATATATTATTTTTTTAAAGACGTGGAATGTGTAACAGGTTTATCAATTGCTTTGATATTGGTCAAATGTTTTCAAAAATAAAAGCAGGTATTTTTCAAATATGCCTGAGCTATTTTTTAATGTAGCACAATATTTTCTCATGGAAGATCCAAAAAATTTCATCTGGGCTTATATATGATCATAAATGATTACTCATTAACATAACCTATGCTAAGCACCATTCCTTCTTCCTCTTAGTAATTCCTTAGCAGTTTAGAATATTCTGTGTGCATGGATGAGGACATTTGGCTAGAGATAAGACAATGTGATCTGTTATGTAATAACCTGGACTGGAACTCTAAATGTTTAGGAGTATAGTAGTTTGGCATTAACAATGCTAGCTTGGTGAGAGGTTTGAATGTCATTGCTATCTTCTAGTATTGATCATCATTCAAATGAAAATTTTGAATATTTTTACCGTTTTGTCTCCCATTTATAGTTCATGCAAGCAAAGTTATAAAGGAAATTTACAAAGAGAAACAAGTTTTGCAGTCTTCTGGGTCAAAACAAGGAAGAGATTGTTCATCCTAAATTTGAACCCTCCTATTTACTAAGTAGGTTCACTTATTTGCCTCTTTAAGCCAAAGTTTATTTACATCAATATAATGGGGATAATATTCTGTGTATTAGGAGGACTTCATGTATTAAATACAATAATATATATATAAAGTATTTAGCATATAATAAATGACAATATTTGTTAGCATTCTTCTTTTCTTCCCCCTCCCCACCCCTATATTCACAGAATCTATGATAGTATTTTTCATGTCAATCTGTACTTTAAAATGATCCATTCAAAAATCTTAAATTGAAAAGAATAGATTACAGGACAAATTAGTTTTGCCAGACATTTTTATACATATGATATAAATGGAAAATTACTGGTATATTGTCAATATTCTGAATTACCTCAAATTTCTCATCTGGGAAAAACTGAAGTTTCATAGAGAAATGTTTCAAACTGCATCTAGAAATGGAATAGCCAAAGCTTTTTTGATTATTAACACAAAACTAATCAGAGTCTCTGGTGGCAGCAAGGACCTGTACAGGACTCAGCTTTGATTCTATGGATTCAGCAGAATTGTTTTTTGGTATGCCATGTGTCTTCATTTCCTTGGGCTGCTATAACAAACTATCACAAACTGGGTAGCTAAAACAACAGAAACTATTGCCTCACAGTTCTGGAGGCTGGAAGTCCTATATGAAGGTGTTGGAAATGCCCTGCTCTGTCTGAAGTCTCTCGGGAAGGATCTGCTCCATGCCTCTCTTCTGTTGGTGGCTGGCAATCCTTGGTGTTTCTTGAGTTGTGGCAAAACTGAATCTCAGCCTCCTTCATCACATGGCCATCTTCTTTCTCTCT
>PVKH010004510.1:0-23275 GCA_004027955.1 Chaetophractus vellerosus | reverse complement strand
TAATAAATGTTTGCACCTGTAGAGTATTAGCCAAATAACTACATGGCTAATATTGAAAGATTCTAATTAGAAAGCTTTTAGCTAGGAGGAATATTTATAGACCATCTAGGCCAATTGGGTTGTATACATTTTTATTCTATTATCAGCAATTTTTAAAATAATAATCATATATTCAATTTTTTACATGTGTACATTCTGGTATCTTGTAAGGTTTGGTTCTCATTTAAAATAGCAAATATCAGGTCTCATATATATGACATTTTGGAAACTATAATAAGCATTTCTTGGAAAAGTTTAGAAGCCAAAATATTTTTCTTAAAACTGTCATTTTCTTCTCAGCCTTATGTTTATGCACTGGTCTTTGTCAGAGTGACACGTGGAAGGATTTATTCCGAAGTGACTTCCTTTTATGGCCATGTTACACATACTGTGCGACTCTATAATGTACAGGGTAAGAAAGCAAACATAGCTGTGAAACATATGTTTACTGGTTCTTGAATTCCTGCTTTTCTTAATTGTGTCATTTTTAGTGACTTAGCATTTGGTTTTTGGAGATGATATACTAATTTTTCTAAACTTGACATCATAATTTTAGTATGACTTAAGGTATGGTATTTACTCTTCACTAATAAAAAAAATGGTAAGACATTTAGCTCCCTGCATAAACATGTTCTTTTCCTATGTATACCTCCTGTCACTGCAATTATTTGTCTTAGACATAAGGTTATTAACTAGAGATTCTATTCCTAAGATTAAAAAGCAATGTAGTGTTTTTGCTCTTATGAAATGGAAATTTTATCAAATATGGCTTTCTGTTAGTGTGGACCACTGACTAGCTGTGACATATGCATGTGTGGTGTGCATGTGTACACACACACACACACACACACACACACACTGCCTACCTTGAGTAGAGAGTGCATTGCAGTAGCCTGTATCACTGGAATTTAAATTTAAAAGTAAAATATTCTAACTTGCTCTGTTGGCACACACCTTTTTACTTAATAGAGTATAAAACCAGATAGTTGCTTGTTGCTGTTAGAACAGTATTGAGTAACATTTTTATTAACCAAAGTGATAGGAAATTGGCTTTTGATCCCTTTACGAATTTAACCCTGGGCAAGGGAACACATTCCTCCATAGGTACCCAAACATACTCAAAATCACACATTTGTGTTGGTTGATTTTTTAATTCTGTGTTTTTAAAATAAAGTACTTTTCCAGCCACAAATTTAACCCTAGTGGCCAGGCCATTTGCCAGAAAAGGACCTTATAAAAATGCTACTTTAAATTTATCTTTGCTGTTATAGCTAAGCTGAAAAAATTAGAGAAGGAAAAATATTTTTTCCCTAAATGTTCATACAGGTAGAAAATAAAGCATTTCATAAACTAATGATAAAATATATGGACAGGCACTGATAACTTTTAGGTGCTATGGGAAGCAGAATGATTACTATGCTCTGAATAAAGGAGTTTCTTCAGTAGGTTAAGTTCAATTTTATAATTTTGGGGTCTAAATTTAATTTTTATTTTATTTAACATTTTTTAACTGCAAATTTTATTAGTGTTTGCTTTTCATTCGAATTTCAACTGTGGACAAACTTTCCCATGCAAATTCCTAGGTAATAATACTATATGCCTTCAAAATAACCCATGATTCATAGGTTGAATCAGGACATAGTCATCTGGAAGGTTATAAAAATAATACTAGACACTAACTGTGGGTCCTAAGTGTGACTTCTGCAATTATCTGCAGTCACTTTGCTACCTGCAGGAAGGCCTGTACTTCTTAAGTAATCTTTTTATTAAGTCTCCCAAAACTTGTGGTAACTCAGAAACAGTGTTTTTGACCATCCACTTGAACCCTTGATCAAGCAATTGTTTAATACCCCTGAGAGCTCTAAAATTACATTTTTCAGCTATCACCAAATGTTTCATTTTTATGGGTAGAAAACAGACATATCACACATATGATGCACTTATCTATTTTTAATTTTGTTAACTCCATTGTTTGTTTTTTTTTAAAGATTTATTTTTTATTTATTACATATCCCCCCCTTTCTGCTTGTGCTTGCTGTATCCATTTTTGCGTTCTTCTATGTCTGCTTGCCTCCCCCCGCTGCAGTGACCCGTTGAGTCAGCTCACTGCGCGGCGGTCTGCCCGCTCAAGGAGGCCCCAGGAACTGAACCCAGGGCCTCCTATGTGGTAAACCGGCAACCTACCAACTGGGCTACAGCCGGCCCCTCCATTGTTTCTTAATGGAAAAGTTCTTCCTTGACTACAGTAGGGCACAAACTTTGGCTCACACCTGTGTCCTCAAGCTTGGTATGCCATTGTTTTCCGTAGGTCATACTTACCGAGAGTCTATATCTCAGAATAAATATTGAAGCAACTAATTCAGAAAACTCTCATTGCTCAGTCAAGTTTATTTGGTTATTGCTTTTGCCTTTGCGTTTGTTTCTGTTTCGTTGTTGCTGTCACCTTCAGAGCACCTTCTGAGTTTTCACTGGATCACCCAGGGCCTCTGGATCTCATCTCAGGATGGTTTCTGTAAAGTAGTTGGCCCTCTTCTGCTGGTGGTGACCGTAGCTGAGCTTGACGTTATACCTCAGTGGTTGGTCGTGGACATTGACTCTGGCTTGCCTGTTTACCTTCTCCACCAAACACGCACTCCTCAGAACCAAAGACTGTCTAATAGCCCTTCAGCAGCACCAGGGATCACTGAGATTTAACTGGCTCCTGGCTCTCCCAAGCAGGCAGTACTGACTCTCTTTATCCTGGCATTTCTCTACTATAACTTGTCCCTGTTTCTAATCTCTGCCCCTTTCTCCACTTTAGTTTTTCCTTTTCTTTTCCTTCTAAGTTGTTTCTCTTTTCCTTCGTGTTCTGGTGCAGAGGCTTAGCTTTTAGGGATATCACCTTATGGGCTGGTGCTTCTCTTTTATCACCAAACTGACCAGTCTTGGCACCTTGAGCAACCAATGAAATCTTTAGTTCTTGCCTGTTTTTTGCTGTTGCCTAGAGCTCATGGCCTGCTGATTCATTGCTAGAGAAATATTTTAAAATGTCAAAGTATGTTCTAGTGCTTGAAATCTCCAGAAGTCTGACCTCTAGGTAATTGAGGTATTTAAAAAATAAAGTTTGATCAGTCAGTTAAGAAAATAGAGGTTGTTCTGAATAGGGCACTTAGAGTATTAGCATAATAAAAAAATAAAGATGCAAACCTCAGATTGACTTTGGATTTCTCAGTGGATAAGTCGGGCTGGATCATTGTTTTCCCTTCTTTTAGATTTTTGTAGCTTAAAAGCAGAAAGCTTCAGAAGTTTGTAGGAAATGGTAAATAAGTTAAGTATAACGCAGAGTTAAGAGTGCTTTTCAGATGAGTTTTACTGTATTTGGATTGAATCTGAAACCAGCACATATAAAATCATTCCAAGTACATGCTTCCTTTTTCTTCCAGTACAGTTAATTTTTCAAAATGAAAGTAGTTGCTAGGAGATGGCGATACCAGAATTTCCCAAAAGACTTTCTTCCATATTATACCGTATTTGAGCCCCTCCCAGTCAGTCTCCCTGCCCTAAAATATTTGCCCAGTTGTGAAGACAGAGCCTTCATGGCCTGCCTCCATCTATTTTTTTATTTCACACACCATTGCCTGAGGGCTCAGGTTGTCTGGACACTGGTTCATGGGAGTTTTTTGTTTTTGTTTTTGTTTTAGGAGGTACTGGGGATTGAACCCAGGACCTTGATATGCAAAGCAGGTGTTCAACCACTGAGCTACACCCACTCCCTCATTGGAGTTTTAATGAAATCGCTAATCAAGGCCTATGGTAGAGATGTGAAGTCTTCAGGGTGTGTGAACCTGTAGGTGTTCAAACTACCTGAAAGGGTAATCAGTCTTCAGGGATTTGGTTATATCACACCAAAGCATTGTACTGAGAAATACTTGAAAGAGCATCTGTGCTAAGAAATACTTGAAAGAACTTCAATTCTAAATTTTGGCCTCATGTAAACCAGAATTCTGGATGATAGATCAAAATGCAAAGTCAAAAAATGTAACTTTTCATCTCGTCGTAAATGCAAGGAAAATTTCAGCCAACTTTCATGTTTTTGTAGAATTCACTTTAATTTTGTATTTCTTAAAATAATAAAATAACTTTTTTTTTTTAAAGATTTATTTTATTTTATTACATATCTCCCCTCCCCCCATTGCGGGGATGCGCCGAGGTCAGTCACTGCGCAGGCGCGGCTTTCCCCACTTGTGGGCGGCTTCTGCTTCTATTCATGGCCGGCTCTGCTTCAGTTCGCGGGTGGCTGGCTGCGCTCCATTCACGGGCGACCTGCCATGCCCGTGGCGGCTTTGCCCTGTCCGTGGCAGCTTTTTGCCCTGCCCACGGCGGCTCTGGCCCGCCCATGGCAGCTTGCCCTTCTCAAGGCGGTCTGCCCGCTAGGAGAGGTCCCCGGGAACTGAACCTGGGGCCTCCCATGTGGTATGCCGACGCCCTATCCACTGGGCTATATGGCCGGGCCCCATAACTGTTCTTAAATTGTTGTTAGTACTAAATTTACAATCCAGAAAGAAATGGGGGTTGGGAAAGAAGGACTATTAATATTTTATAATTACAGACTGTAATTGTATTAGGTTACTAACCCGGCTAATTATACAATGATTTTGTTATCTCTTAGCAACATGGATAAAGAAACAGAAAATGAGTTAATATTACAGATTATCTGTCTTTATCAAGTTTCTATATTAATCCTTTCAATTACATTAAACCTTTCAAATTCAGTTTACTTGAAGCATTCTTGTGAAAAACGAAAGTAATGCAAATCTGACAAAATACCCTTAAATTCCTTAGTCTCTATTTTAGTTGCTCTTTCACCCTTTTGTCCCTACAGTGACTTTTGTCCCCAAATTAAGCTTTGGGAAAGACAAAATCAAGGACAAAAATGAAACAACACTTCCCAAATTAGCTAACCCAATCACTCTTGTAACAAACTGAGTTGAGAGACCTCTGTTCAACCCACTTTTGGTTTTTTTCTTGGTTTGGTATATAACTTTAGTTTCTCTCTTTGCCCTCTCTCAAATTCTGAAAACGTTAAGAAGTGCAGTTTAAAGTCTCTCTCTCTCTCTCTCAACACCATTTAAGCCATTTTTTTTTAAAAAGTGTTTTTCTTTATATTATGCTTCAGACATCACATTCAAAAGGTTTCTAGAAATATTAAATTAGAGGAAATCTGGTATTTACTAACTTTAAAAGCTCTACAAGATCAGTGCGATTTCAGAGATTTCTAGTGAAATAAAACCCTTTTCATTGTGTTGAGTTAAATAAGAAATCTATTTCTTTAGCACCCATACTTTAATGAAATGTCCTTTATAGAAGTATTTTAAGTCTTCTTCAAGTTTATTTCATTTGTAGAAAATAGCATTTTTATGGGGGAAAAGGTAAGGGAAGTGGTATTAATTTTTCTTGAAGTATAATCATCTTTCATTAAATTGAAGCTTTAAATGTTATCACAAAGGCTACTTTAATTTTTTTCATTAATCTTGAATTAGAAGATTGAATATAATACATACAGAAGTCCCTGTATCCCCTTGTGTTATATTTGATATCACATCTTCACATAAGTACATACTTGCAGTGACATAATGATCTGTAAGTGATATTTGGTAGCTGAGCCTTCATTTGCCTTCAGAGCTGTAATTATTAGATTTTGGTGCCCTGGTTTTCTGACATCAAGAGTTACTTTGAAGAATTAGATTGCTCTGGGTTATCGTTGTGTCCTGTGCATTTTCACTAACACAAGGTTCTGGTTCCAGATCTGTTACAATCTACACCTTCAGGTTTCTGTGTGTGTGTGTGTTTTTAACCCAGGACTCTGTTTTCCTAGGCAGATGTTTGTGAGTATGTGTGTGTAAACCATGTTTCAACCCTTAGGAAAAATATCTTAAATGCAATACTTTTGCCCTCCTTTCCACCAAGATATTATACAAGCATTCTATATAATGGGTCTTGCTGAAAGAAAACAAGTAGCCTGGAGGTAAAAATGTAATGAACTGCCATCAAAAAGTATGGAAGAAAAAGACTTTCTCTGGCCAAAATGACTGAATAATTTCCTTGCATGGGCATATTTAGCAATCAAAGAGAGGTTGCATAGTTATTCTCTTAGTAATTTTGAATATGGAAACCAATTTGGATTCATGACATGACCCTTAACTTTTAGGGAGTCAAAGTGAACTTCATCTAGTTAAACATTTAAGAGAATTACACTGGGGATTAGAGATCTGAATCCTTAGTTTACGTTCTAGGCAAACTACAGTGATCTTGAGTTTATCCTTTAATTTCTTAGGGGCTCATTTTCTTATTCTATGAGAAGATTAGATGTTCAGTTAGGTATAGCCATCAAAGTGTCTTCACAAAACTTAGTATTGCATAAAACCCCCGTGTTTGACTCCTTCTAAATTCATTTTATAAGCATTCTTGAACTGGGGCTTCAATCTCTGGAGTACCCACCCACCTCCCATTCCACACTTGTAAACAAGACTTCAGCACTTCACTGAAGTTGTTTCTATATCCATAAAAAGATTCATGAGGATTAAAATCGTTTGCAATCAACCTCATTTTTTCCAGGACTATGTTCCATATTTAGTTTGATTTAAGAGTAAAAAGCGTTAAGTAAGTTATGGTTAAGCAGACTTAGTAATTAAAACATTTTTGGAATATCATAACTATGCAATTGACTGGTAAGGATTTTTTCCTGTTAATTGGAACTTTTAAAAATTGAAATAAATAGTTATGTGTCGCACCTGATTATTCCCTACAGGCATGGGAGAGGTTATTTTAAGGGACTCTAAGTGCACTTGGTTACAGAAATTCAGAACTCAGAGGATATCTTGGAGCTGTTGACATCAGCTGCTGTGTGAGGGCACAGCTTTGTAGCAGGGAAATAGCATTTATCCACATGTGTGTGTTGCACTGAACTCAGATGAGAGGCACAAGGATGGGATACAAAGGGGAAGTGATATGGTGAAGAGTTCAGAGCAGACTCCAGAGTCAGAATGCCCGGTTCCATTTCCAGCTCCCACACCAGCTCTGCCGCTTACTAGCTATTTGACCTTGGGCAGTTTTCTACCAGTCTGGCCTCAGTTTTGTCATCCTGAAAATGGTGACAGTATTAGTGTCTCTCTCCTAGGGATGTCATGAGGATTAAATGAGTTTATGTTTACATATATATATTTAAAGCCTGGTACAGGATAAGTGTTGTGTCTTCTTAAGGAAATGAGTGGGCTTGCATTCTAAGGAAGTAGGTAAAGAAATCACAAGGTAAAAATAACAGTGCCTGTTAGCACACAAGTGCTCAAAGAGTTAGGCAGTAAGTCTTACAAGAGAGGAAGTAGTCATTGAAGGTTTGGGTTTGGGGGAGATTTGGTGAAGGAAGGGAATGGTTGAGATGCTGGGTCCTGGAGAAATCTTGCTGGAATGGACAGAAAGGATGAAAAGGACGTCACAAAGCATGAATTGAGATTGCTTATGTATCAGTGGTTTTTTAGACTTTTGTTATACATTAAGTAGTTGCAAAGGATGTGGTTTTTTTTGGTATACTGTAAATATTGACACTTAAAAATGAGCATATCCAATGGGTAGCAATTTGATACCAAATCATGCATTTTTTAGAAAACCTGCACAAGCTCTTCCTTAAGTCAGAAATTCTCACATTCCTTTCTCTTTGAGCTCATATTTCCATTCTACTTCCCTCACAGAATTTATCTTAATGTGATATTTTTAAACTTGAGAGTTTTTTTCTTGGTCAACTATTCATTACTTCTCTGAAACAAAAGAAATATTTTATATTTATAGATCTATATGTAAATTTAAATTTTAAAACACTGTCAACCTAAGGCTATATGTATTAAATTTCTTCTGAATTGTGTTATTAAAGGTGTTAGTAGTATACAGTTGATCAAAATAGCCTAAATATATGGTCATTTTAATGGAAACATTTCTGTCAATGAAAAAGGACTGTACCCTTTTTATTCCCAATAAGGTCATATGTGCATCGATGAATACTTTTTATTGCTACGATGGGATAGATTTCATCATCAATTTTATTCCCAATTTTTGTTTTTGTAACTATAAGTGCAAAGGAACATCATTCATATAAATAAGTAGGTGGGAAAGAAAGGATTTTTTTGTTATAGGAATATCATTCAGTATTTTAAACTCCTCCTGAGTTATATAGCATACTTCACAGAGTGATCTAATATCAGACATTAATTTTAATCAATTACTTTTAATGATCTCCTGCCTGACAACTCAATTAGTATACCTTCATTTTTTTTATTATTTTTTTTAGGATACATCGATTTACATAAATGTTACAGAGAAATTTTAGGAGTACCCATATGCCCCAGTATACCTTCAAATTTGTTGAAAGCAAACAATTGGAAACCACTTGGTTTGCAAATTATTTCTTACCCAGTCATAAAAGTTCAATTAGACACCAATATTTCAGCAACTTACACGTTTTCACAAGAGTTTCACTAGAGTTAGGGTGAGTGAGAGGTATGTTTCTTTCTTTTTTTTTTTTTTTTAAATGAAAGAAGGAATAGTGAAAGGGTGGTGGAAAAAAAATGAGACCCACATGCCTCTGTGGTTTTAGAAAACATGGCAAATTGGTTTTAGAAAAGAATATATGGAATCCAAGTATCCTGCCCAAAGCCTCCTTAGAAAGGAGCACATTTGGGAGAACAGGAAGTAGGTGCGTTCAGAACGACTGTCAGTGTCCAGGGTACGAGGCCAGAGCACTGTGACTGCCCCAGCTTTCTTCCCGCCCCTGTTGCAGATCGCCCTACTCTGGGTCATGGAAAAGGTAGCAAGAAAACTCCAGTGTTGGGAGCTATTTTATACGCCTCCCCCAGGAGTGCTTTAGTTAGACCCTGTCCATTTTAAAGATATGATCCCTCCAAAACAGAGCTCCAAAAAAATCTGTCACACTATAAAATCAATGTTTAGCAAGAAAGAGAGAGAGAGAGAGAGAGAGAGAGAGAGAGAGAGAGAGAGAGAGAGAGAGAGAGAGAGAACTTTACCCAGTTTTGTTGTGCATTTTGAAAGGCCTCCTTCAAGTATTATCATATTTAACTGGTATAATCTTTAACCAAAAGAGGCAATCTGTATGAACAAAATGCTATGCCTTTCCTGTTATGCATTTACTTTTGTGACAGTTTTGTGAGATCATTAAAATGAAATACATAAAATTCATAGAATAGTGTCTAGATCATAATGTGTTCAATAAATAATAGTATTTATCCAGTGTTTTACAATAGAACAAAGTAATGCATTATTATTTTCTTAAATTTGAGACTGAATGAAATTTATTAAAATTTGTATTCATGAAAGCAGATGTTAAAATTTTTACTTGTGGAGGAATAAGCCATGTGAACATTTATAGACCTGAAAATCAGCAGTTCCTCAGAGGATAAATTAGATCATTTGATGGATGATAAATTGAATAAGTCAACATGGAGAAAAGGTCATCCAGTGGTAGGAATTACTATCATTTTTTCTTCTTGGTACTATTATATATGTGTACAGTTTTTTAAAAACATAGTCATGATAATATTTGCTTTTTATAGAGACAACACCTCTACAATGACCTACTCAATTTTTCATTGTTGTGAGAATTGTCACTTAAGTGTATTTGTTGAACTAAGCAGTGTGTGTTAATTATTATCCATGGGCATCACCTTCAAGTTAAATTGGATAAAGCTCACCAAAACAACAATGTCACAAAATTAAATGCATAACGGGAAATATATTTGTATATTTTTGATGACTTAAACAAAATATTCTTGAAATTGGGGTCAGGGGTATTCAAAATCGGAAGTCCTCGTTTTTCCTGTCAGCCGTTACTGTCCTAATTCTGCTGTGAAGTGATGACTAGTCACTTTCTGAGAAGACCTAGATTATAGGAAAAGAGGTGAGACGACAACTAGACAGGAAGGTTCCATTTTTGTCTAAGAGCCCGTGTTTTAAGAACTTTCACTGAAATTAGAACCTTGCTTTGAATCTTAGATGAGTTTTTGAAGGATTTATTTTATATGATTTAATATCCATATTGAGTTAAATAAATATTAAATATCCATATTTGAGTTAAATCCTTCTTTAAAGGCTTAAATATCTCTTTAATTTGTTCTGTCCCTTTCCATTGCCCTCGGTGGGCATGGTCCAGTTGCTATTTTCCCGTCTTGCTCTAAGGATGGAGGCTCACAGGATACTGGGCTCTTGTTGGAGCTGAGTAAAGGTGCTCTGGCACTGTCCTGTGCTCTCGTGTCTTGCTCCCATGCTGGCACTCCCCACTCCTGTAACCGTGTGTGTGTTGGGAAAGTGGTGTCTGGTTTTTGCAAACATATACTTTGCATTTCAGAATTGCCTAGAATGAGATGATCTGAAGAAGTGGAAAGGATTGGGCTAGCTCTTAAGATTCTTCAGTTCAGGATTGAACTAGACTGTTTCCGGAAAGATCCTCATTTTATAAAGATCTGACTATGAAGAGAGTAGATTGTGCAGAGGAAGTGATGTAGGATTCCTCAAAGGCCTGTTACCCCAGGCTTTCCATCTGCATTCCTGACAATTTGCACACCCCCAGATGTTTCTTCCACCTCAACTTTCAGATAGGCAGGATGTGTTGGGATGCCTTCCGGTTTATCTGTCCTTACCCCAAGGAATACTCTTCTTGGTTCTGTAGAGACTGGTGCTGAGTAACAGAGGCAGAGAGGCGATGGCCTTGCTCTCCCGTGATCCTCCCAGGCTCCTGGGCTCAGTCGCTGGAAGCTGGAGCTGCTACATCCAGAAGCTTGGCAGCTGTGGCATGGCCTGGGCTCCTGTTCAGTGACGCCCTGCCCTTCTGGTTTCTTTTTTTCCTGCCTTCTTAGAAAATAGTCTTCCTTTAAAAATGCTTACAATTATTTTATGTATGCTAATACATATAATATATACACATCCTCTCTTTTTTCATTAGAGAAGTAGCTTTACAGAAAAATCATGTTTAATTATAATAGAGTTCCCATATATCACCCTATTATTAACGCGTTGCGTTAGTGTGATTTGTTCAAATTCATGAAAGAACTTTTTATAATTGTACTATCAACTATAGTCCATCGTTTATAACAGGGTTCACTGTGTTATACAGTCCTATGTGGTTTTTATATACAACCTAAGATTTCCCCTTTTAATCACATTCACATGTATAATTCAGTGCTATTAAGTATATTCACAGTACTGTGCTACCATCACCACCATTGCTTACCAAAACTTTATGATCAACCCAAATAGAAACTCTGTACAGTTTACACATTAACTCTTCATTCCCTACCCCCACCCCATCCCCTGGTAACCTATAGTCTAGATTCTGCCTTATGAGTTTGCTTATTCTAATTATTCCATATCAGTGAGGCTATACAATATTTGCCCTCTTTTAACAAAAATTTCAAACATTACAGATGCTGTTTTAGTTTCCCAGCTGCTAACACATATCATACATTGGGTTGGCTTAACAACAGGAATTTATTGGCTCATGGTATCCGAGGCTAAAAGATGTGCTCCCTCCCGGGCTAGCTGGCAGGCTTTGGAGTTCCTTGGCTTTCCCTTTACATGGCAAGACGCATGGCAGCATCTTCTCCTCTCCCTTCCGGGGTCTATTCGTTTCCAGCTTCTTGTTCTCCTGTGGCTGCTTCCTCCTTGTCTAGTTTCCTTTGTTTGTAAGGCCTTCAACCATACTGGATTAAGGTCCACTCTCGTTCAGTTTGCACACACGTTTAACTAATAACACCTTCAAAGGTCCTATTTACAAAATGGGCTCACTCCCACGGGAACAGGAGTTGGGACCTGAACATGCTTTTTGTGGGGAACATGATGTGGTCTCCAACAGTTACTAAGGGTAAAGTCCCTCTAGAGTCTGTGTCTGGCCCCTCTCCACTCTTGAGAAGAGATACTTCAGATGCAGGCACATACACATACAGACATACCTGGAGAGACATATAGTATCATGCCTGTGTCTGTTTTTAGCATAAAGTTTATCATACTCTACATATGCTGCATTTAGCTTTTTTCCATCTGATCTTTCTCTGCCAGGACAGTTACTTCATTCTTTTGATTAGCGATACAGCATTCCTGCTTTTATTAGTTCATTTCCCTGTTGACGGACATCTAGCTTGTTTCCCCTTTTTCACTCTTAGTAGCAGTGCTGCAGTAAATGTGCTTCCTGTTCTCATGATTCAGTCTCACCTCTGGTAGATATGGTGAGGCAGAATTGCTGCATAAAAAGATATGTGTATTTAATATTTAATATATATATATTTCTTAATTGCCCTCTAAAGTGACCTGCCACTTTAACAGAGATTTTCGATAGGTTTGGATTCTTTGGAATCTTTGGATTCAAGCCTGGTCCCTTAATTATTTCAGTTGATTAAGTAGCTTTTCCCAGTTGTCAGATCTCAGTTCATTACCCTCTCCCCTTTTTGAAAAAATTCTTTCTAATAAGAGTAACTGGGAAACAGATGTGGTTCTGTCTACCATATGGGAGGTCCAAGGTTCGATTCCTGGGGTCTCCTGGTGAAAGGCAAGCTGGCCCATGCGGAAAGCTGGTCCACACGGAGCGCTGGTCTGTGCCGAGACCTGGTGCAGCAAAATGACACAACAAAAAGAGACACGGAGAAGGGACAATGAGAGAGGCAGCAGACCAGGGAGCTGAGGTGGTGCAAGAGATTGAGTGCCTTTCTCCCACTTCAGAAGGTCCCAGAATCGGTTCCTGGTGCCGCCTAAAGAGAAGACAAGCAGACACAGAAGAACACACAGGGAGCAGACAGCGAGTGCAAAACAACGAGGGGGGATGGGGTGGAGAAATAAATTAATTAAATTAAATCTTTAAAAAAAAACAAAAAACAAAAAAACAGTAAATGCAGGGCTTTTCCCAATCCTTGGTCCCAAAGTAAGCTCACCCTTCTCAGTTGCAGGTCTACCAGTGAGGCATGTTGGTTGAGGAGTTTTATTCCTGGTTCTGCCAGCTGTGTGCTTGGGCAGGTAATTTCCTCCTAGCCTTAGGGTCATGGTTAAATGAGTTAGTATAGGTAAAGCAGCCTCTGACACATCATAAGCACTCAATGGCTGTTGGCTATTGTCATTCCCTCATATATTGCCATCCTTTCTTTACTCAGTAAATATTTAATGTATACCTACTGTGTGCTGACAACTTAAAGATGACTGAAGCATGGCCCCTGCCTTTAAGGAGCTTATAGTCTAACTTGCTGTATGTTTGCTCACAGTGAAAGTATGTATTCCTTAATTTTCCCAGCTACTTAGATCTTATCCAAAGCTGGGTTTGCTTACTCCATAGATCAACTAACATCTGTATGATGGACAGGCTCTCATACCTCAACAAAATCTGTGCACCTACCCGGTATCCCAAACATTGACAGCAGCTGGAAGGCAAAGGCAACGTTTAAGATAGTTTGTGATGGTGAGAAGCAACAGACTTTAGGGACAAAAAAATCAATTCCAGGGGTGAGACCAAGCAGTTTAGGGCAAGGGTACATTTGGAAGACTTTTTGACTCTTTATTGCAACTTTTCACCTGTGCACTGGCTTTATTTTTACTTCACATTGCTTGTGTTAATAAGGGTAAACAGCCTCCATTCTCAGTTCCCCATTCCAACAGAATGCTTGCATCTGCCAAATGGACATGCAATTCTAAAACAAAAGATTTAAAAATTAAAAAAAAAAAAAAAAAGAATGCTTGCATCTGTGTTTCTCAGGAAGTTCTCACCTTAATCGCTTGAGCCTCTGGGAAGGGCACACCTTAGGGAATTCTTGGCACAGAAAAAGAAAAGCTGGCAAACCTCCATCACTTAAATATGTTGTATTCTTTAAATAATAATAAATTTATTAAATAATAAATTACTCAGGAATAGCCCCTTTTATTACTACTCTGGGTTTGGTTTAATTTGGTTTGTTCATAATAAATATTAAATCTGATTTTATTTGAAAAATCTCTCCTGGCAGAGAATTTAAATGTATGTCTTCCTTACTTTTACTATAGTCCACGATTAGTAGCAATGCTTCATTATGTGTTCATCAGTTGTAACAAAGGTACCTCACTAATGAAGGATGTTGTTAATGTGGGAAAGTGTGGGGAGGGTGAGGGAGTGGGATATATGGGAATCCTCTATATTTTTTTACATACCATTCGTGTAATCTAAAGCTTCTTTAAAAATTAAAATTAAAAAATTAATTTAGGGGCTGGCTGTAGCCCGGTTGGTAGGGCGCCGGTTTACCACATAGGAGGCCCCGAGTTCAGTTCCCAGGGCCTCCTCGAGCGGGCAGAATGCCTTGAGAAGGCAAGCCGCTATGGGCAGGACAAAGCCGCCGTGGGCAGGGCAAAGCCGCCACAGGCAGGGCAAGCCCCCGTGAGCAGGCAGGCCGCCACGCAGTGAGCTGACTCCGCAGGTTGCCGCACGGCCGGGGGTGGGGACAAGTAGACACGGAAGAACGCAAGAATAAACACAGCAAGAACAAGCAGAAGGGGGGGAATATGTAATAAATTAAAAAAAAATAATTTAATAAAAGAGGCTCCTTTTAAAGATCCTTTAATCATTTGTTGCACAAGATCTGAGCATAGTACTAACATTGAAAAAGATGATTTCCACAGCTGAAATAATTTATAATTGCTAAAGGTAACATGAAATTATTAAAAATTTTCCTGAAACATGTTCTTTCTAAAAGTTCCCAGAGAGAGAAGAATTGAAATTAATGGTGCCCTCCCTTGTTAAGACATCTTTTTATTCCGTGTTTTCTGTTGATCCTTGAGAGAATATGTGATCCAGAGAGGAGAAAACATAAAACCATACTAAAAGCCCTACAGATGCTTCCAGATAATGGTTGTTCTGCCATCAGCTTATACGATTTTTGTTTGTTTGTTTGAACTTCCCAAAAGTGGTGAAGATATTTGAATACTCTATTTCTGGCAGGTTTTTCTGGTAACTCTTAAAAGGAAATGTTTGTGTATGTTCAACTGGCAGAGATAAGTGGTTCAGGCATTTCCCCCTCCCTCTTCCGTGGAGAGCATACTCATAATAGCTTTGTGAATATAGTAAGAAACTGAAGCTGGCTTAGTGCTCTAGTGTAGGCTGTTGAGTTGGGAGAGCAGCGTGTACTAGAAAAGAAGTTCCGTGCGCTTTCCAGAAAGTCTGTTGATGGAGATTTCAGCCCACTTAGTATTATTCATCACCATCTATCTGTATTTTAAATTTTCCAGTGTACTTTTCACATCAACATCTAGTACCTGGACTAGCTACATTTACCTCCCTTTTCATAAATCCCACAGGTTCAATCTTCTTTCCTTCAAATACCTGTTGTCACCTGCTAAAAGCTCTGAGGATTTTTCTTGGCTCCTGGAAAAGACTTCCTTTTTTGCTTCTCCCCATTTCCCTTTACACAGCCTTCTTGGCTTAAAGGGTGTGTTGGTTACCAGCACAGATTGACAGATTGTGTTTGTAGAGAAGGGAGAGGTGTGTATCAGTAAAATCCACAGATCCATTTCCAGGGTTCATGGAATCTCAAAAAGCTTCAGTTATATGAAGTAAGATAGGGGCAGACTTACTTATGTCCACTTTCCTAATTGTTCTCTTTCTTAGAAGATCCTGTAATATCTCTTATACACACTTGTCTGTATTTAAAATGTTAAATTTCTTCATAAGTCCAAGGCTTCACCAAGAATCCTGAAGATACAGTTAGGGTCACTCCATAAAAAGAGGTCTGAAGAGATATCAAGCTCAATTAAAATTGATTTAACTCTGCAGAGCTCTCCAAATTATATTCCATAAACATTAATATGGTAATATTCGTTTCAGCCATAAATCATCTCATTGGAACTCCTGTCTCATTTCCTACGTATAGATTGTGGGCAATAATACACTGACTCTTGAACCAACAGGTGGAAATTTTAGTTCATTCATAATTTCTAGTGTGTAAGGGATTGGTGAAGAAGTGGGCTGGAATAGCTTTTTTGGGGAATGATGGTACAGGTAAGAGGTAGGCTGGCCTGTGTTGGGATTTACCCTTTTTCTCTGTTTTTGTCCCCTCTCCCCCCTAGAACATATTGGAGAGTCATTTGCATGTTATCTTTCATCTACATTTATCTCATCCCAACCTCTTCATCCTTTTTATACGTGTCCTGGAATAAATGCTGTCCACCAGCTAATGTATTTACTTAAAAAAGGTCAATTATGACATATTTAGCATATAAAGTATTTTAAACATTTAAAGTAGACAACAAGAAAATGTATGTAAGTTTTGAAAGGAGTTTTGTGTTGTATATTTAAGAGAGGCGGGGGTCAATTAATTTCTTTCTATCAATGTATATATTCTTTTAAATTTAGGAATAGAAGGACAGTCTGTGGAAGTTAGAAATATTGTGGACATCAGAAAAGAATATAATTATGAAATTGGAATGAGAATTTCTTCTGACATAAACAATGAAAATAGATTTTATACTGACCTAAATGGATACCAGGTAATTTTCTTTTAAAATGTTTAAATAATGTTTATCAGTGTGTAATTTTTATATGGTAATAGATCAGTTAATTTTGGATCCTTTGAAAAAATATGTTTAAGGTTGGAAATTATTTCTATTATAAAACTGAATCGAATAGACCTTTGTAGGTTCTGTATTCAACCAGAATTTCCAGAGTTGGAACATTTATTTGTGAGATCACTTTGTGGAATATCTATTCATAGGGATTTATTTTTTTAAAGGAAGATTTGGTGACCACTATAGATGTTAAATACCTTGAGGCTAAAAAGTGAATTTGTCTAATAGAAAGGAAATGTAATTAGGGATTGGTAGAGTATATCTTTTTTTTCCTTGTAAGGAGTTAGTCTTTGAATATTTAGTTTATTCCATTAATATTTTTAAATCTATGCTCTAATAATGAGCTCTTTTAAATTTCAGAAAAACCCTCCCTCCCATATGTGTCTGTGCATTTATACATATATAACTTTTAATCAAGTTTCAAGAAATGCCTTGAAATAGTAATAAGAAAATTTATTTGTAAAATTTTTTTAGATTGTCATTTATCTAAAGTTATTAGTAACTTTTGATCGTTGCCTAAATCTTAGTATTCAGGAAGTGTATGTGATATCATGTCTATAAAATAATAATATTAAAAACATAAGCATGTTTTTGAAACTGTATTTTTTAGAAACTTCTGGCTATGAATAGAAACCATTTCACAGCAAATGCTTTTACTTGTATGATTTTCAAATGGGGATGGGTAGAAGGGATTGTGATAATGTTCTCTTCCAAGATTTCCTCTAAAAGTTAAATATAAACCTTTCCCCCAACACATAAAAATTGCAGCAACATTTTGAATTAACACGTTAATTCTACTACAGCTGTTTGGTTTTCAAATGAAACCCTGACTTTATAGTGATCCATTTTCCCTGTCCAAGAAAGAAAGTATTTTCTTAAAATCCTACAGGAGTAATTATTTGTATATGTGTGCGTATACATGAATGAATAAAGTTAGTGAAAATAAATAATTAAAATTGTGAATTCCCTTTGCAGTGATCGAGAATTTGAATAAATAGGAAAATATTATTTTTATTTTCAAGTCTATACTCTAAACATTTCTACTTGTAAAATAGTCCATTTTTTAAAACTTTTGAAAGAGTAGCCCTTGGACAGAACTAGAAATCTGGACTCATGGGTGAGAGGAGGAGGTAGCAGCCATATAGTTGTGGCTGTTTAAATGTCAATTATACAAGTTAATTGAGGTGGAAGGATTGTCAGGATGGGAAAGGAGAAAGGAGAATTTTTTTTTTTTTTTAAGATTTATTTATTTTTGTGAATTTATTCTGCCCCCCTCCCCCATTGTTAGTGCTCACTGTCTGCTCTCTGGGTCCATTTGCTGTGTGCTCTCTGTGTCCACTCATCTTCTATTTAGGAGGCACTGGGAACCGAAGCTGGGACCTCCCATGTGGAAGAGAGGTGCTTAATCACTTGAGCCACCTCCGCTCCCTGCTTTGTCGTCTCTCTCATTGTCTTTCTCCTGTGTCCCTTTGTTGTATCATCTTGTTGCATCAGCTCTCCATGCCTGCCTGTCACACCAGCTCGCTGTCTTGCTCGTGTTCTCCAGGAGGCACCGGGAACCGAACCCGGGACCTTCACTTGAGCCACATCTGCTTCCCAGAGAATTCTTTTAAAGTAGCTTTTCTTTTAAAAAAAAAAAAAAAAAAATTTACTATTGTTTCTTCAGCAGTAAGTTATGAGACATCCTGTAGGATTATTGTGAAGATCGTATTGGTGAAATATGCAGAACTGGGCCTGGTATATAATGGACACTCTATATATGTTAACTGTCATGAACTATACTGTTAACTGCATACCTCTCCTCTTCTTGAGTTTCATGTTAAACTTTCTTGAGATTTAAAGACTATATGGTATTGTTTAGCAGTGTGAATACAATTCCCTGATAACAGGGTCTCTGTTTGAAAGTCTTTTCCTGGGGTTAGAGTTAGACATCTTGACAGAGACTGGCTTTGGGGCACTATATCGTTCTCTCTCTAAAAATAAAGTTAGAATTATATTTTCCACATGCAGACACCCAGCAGAGAGATATTGGTATATAGGACTATCAACTTTGAAACTAAACAAGAAGATTGAGCATTGAGTGGTTTTTAAATACAAATATGCATTTGATTATAATGTAATATGTTAGAGGATTTGGTGGGAGAGCCTTGGTATTAATTAAAACTGATTCTTTCAGGTACTCTGAGAGAGATTTCTTGAAAGAGAATAGAGAGCTATTATGCTTAGTATTCCTTACAAAAGCAGTATGTTAGATTTAGATGAGAAATGAATACTTAATACCCTTATAATTTGTTTTATGCAAATATTGGAGAGCTAGAAGACTTTTGTTAAGCAGTTTTATTCTCAATTTAAATATAAATGCCTGTTTTTAAAATCTGGATAAATCCCACCCTTTTCACTTAAACATTGTTTTCTAAGGTCCTCATGATTTTTCTTAAAATTGTTTTGAAGAATGTTTTAATTTTTAAATTAGCTCTTTCCTTGAACAAGAAAGGAATCTGCATTTTTCTTTCTCTTTAGTGGGAAAGTTATCTGTAATCAATACTAATTTGTAAAACTATATATATAAATATCACTCTTTTTAAAAGACTGTTCTTTGGTCTTATAGATTCAACCTAGAATGACAATGAGCAAATTGCCTCTTCAAGCAAATGTCTATCCAATGACTACAATGGCATATATCCAGGATGCTAAACACCGCTTGACACTCCTCTCTGCTCAGTCCTTAGGGGTTTTGAGTTTGAAAAGTGGTATGTATTCTTTAAATTATTTTTTGCTCCGAAAGGTTCTGTTCCAAGTGTTTAATTTTCTACTGGTTAAATATCTTAATTATCATCTCCAGGCACAACCTCCCTGTCTTCTTTCCAGCTTTCTTTTATGAAAACATCAGAAAATGATCAGTTTCCTCAATCTTCAGATGAAGAATAGGGGTCCTAAAATTCTACTGTGTTTAAAGACATGTTACTTCTCCTAGTAGACAGTTTCTTTCTTCACTGTGATTTAATAGATGCAGAAACAGACTCCAAGAATTTAGATTAGTTGCCCAAGTTTGCAAAGGTGGGAAGTTATGTTTCAAACGTAGGTCTTTTCTGAATCATAGTCTTTTCTACCTGTGAAGAGAGTATCGATGACAGAGACTTGAGGATAAGGAGATGACAGACATGGCTTTAAGGACTCCCTGAGAAAAAAATGGAGAGAGAAGAAGTTGAATAGACAGTAGACACTGATGATTTTTGGTAAAACTTCTTGTTGGGAGACTTTCATCCTTTACAGTATATATTTTAATTTGGTTATTTACCTGTTGCCATTTGCTCTTTTTTCCTTAAATACTAAGAATTGCTAAGTTAAATGTCTAAAAAGGGGCCAGGGAGATGATAAATGAGATAATAAATGAAGGTTCCTGGTATATTCTTTGACACTAATCCACTTTTTCCACTGAGCTATCTAGCCGGGCCCTAATCCACTTTTTATAGAAGGCATTTACATGCATTCTCTACTTCAACAAGAAAAGTTATTACTTTTCATTTGTCTGTGTGGTCTTCTTTATAGACAAAACCATGAGGACTCATACCATAAAGATATGAATTCTGTTAAAATAATAATAATAAGGGCCTTGCATCAAGGACACAATAAGGAGTGGTGGGGACTTGAGCACACTGGAGAATAAGCTCCCCATGTGCTTGGGCAGCCAATATTAGTGCCAGTTGTCACCATGGGGCCATAGGCCCAGTGTTGCTAAATTTTTTGGTGTTTCGAGAACACGGAAATGTGGAATTTTATTTGGAGTTACCCAATCTGTAAATGTTGACATAATTTTCTTTTTAAAGAAAACCCTGTGTTTTCTTTAAAAGACATGCAGCATCTTTGTGCTCTTGAGGCACCTATTTTTAAACTCTGGCTTAAATTCTCAAAATTGAACTCTAAATAGCAGAGTAGACATCAGAACTCAAGTAGTAATGAACACAGCAGTATTATCTTACTTCTCTAAGACAACTTGAGAAATAAAGCTCCTCTGCCCATGCATAGACAGAGAATGCCCAGGAATTTGAATATCTACAAACATAAAAAAACAAAAACAGTTTAAGTATATTCTAGAGAGTTATTAAGCATCATTATTTATGTTATAGAGGAATATTTGGAAGCAGGGAGAAGAGTTAGAAATTGTCAAGAGATTGATATACTAATTTGAGTATGAAGAAAAATCTAACCATTGCTGGTAATTTAATTATTAGCTTACAGTTTTAACTAGTGGAAATGTGGGATTATTTCATAGCAAATGAAGAAATCAAATATGACTTCTTTTGAGCTAGAGAAGAGAGCACAGTGGTGGTGCTGCTAACAGTATCAAAGAGGGAAAAAAGGACACAGTCAATGTCCTCAGATTCTAGGGGTTCTTTGGAAAATTACCACACATAAGTAACTTAAATTTTATTGGCAAATCCTTTTTAGACCCAACCCATCTCTATTATTTATTTTATTATTCCATATATGATGTGTATTTCCTAATGAATCTCATAAACTTTTTAAAATTCCAAATGCTGCCACTAAAAATTTTGGAGGACTTAATTTGTTCATCAGGTTAATTTAAGGGCAAAAAGTTTTATTTTAATTTGATCTGTTCTGTCACATTTTTTAATTTCATGTCAGATATGACTAGACATTAATGAAAAGCAGAAATATAATCCTGTTTTATGAATTCATACCAGCTATCTTGAACTATTATCAAGAGAAAGTCCATAGTACGATGGGTTTAGATCTCCTTGACTGGACAGGACACATGCTAAAGTGAGACATCATGCCTTGTACTTACTTTATCCTCAGTCAATAATAATATTAAATAACCTGGTGGGCTTTCCATTTGTTTGTGTTTTAGGTCAGATTGAAGTTATGATGGATCGCCGACTCATGCAAGATGATAATCGTGGCCTTGGGCAAGGTGTCTATGATAACAAGATTACATCTAATTTATTTCGAATACTACTAGAAAAAAGAAGTGGTGTTAATATGGTAGGAAAAAATAACTAGCATGTTCTGATGTTGGTTGTCCTTTAACTCCCAAAATTTGAAATTGTGATTTTTCACTTTTTTATTTTACAATTCAGTTTCAAGATATCTTTATAATAGATGTAACCCACATTCACAGAAAGAGAACTTCAGTTATATATTCTTTTTAAGATTTGCATCTAGGTCATTTTTATTTTTTATTTTTGCTCATTAGTGGATATAAAGCAATGCCAAGGAATCACTTTGGGTAAAATTTCCTGAAATCATTTTGAAAGATATGGAAGTTTAAGAATTCAACTAAATAAGACTTAAAGAATAGAGCTTAATCACATACTTAGAATAAGTTTGGTTAGTGAAGTTTATTTGAAACCATAGTATACTTATTCTAGTTATATTAGTCAAGGTTCTCTCAGGAAACAGAATCAACAGGAGATATCTGAAATAATCCGTGGGGATGTACAAGTCCAGGTTCCGCAGGCAGGCTGCAAGCCAGGGGCTCTGATGAAAGTCTGATGAAAGGTCCTTGATGAGTTTCTGGGAGAAGCTGGCTGTCCAAAGACGAGCTGGGGAATTCTCTCTGAATGTTGAAATTACTTCCCCTTTTAAGGTATTCAATTGATTGGATAAAAGCATCACCCATTGCTGATGGCAATCTCCCTGATTGATGCAGATGTAATCAGCCATCCACGCAGTAAACTCACTGGTGACCAAAGTCCATAAATGCTCTTGTATTACAATTAACCCAGTGCTTGCTTGACTAAACACCTGGACACAATTACCTGGCCGAGTTGACACATTAGCCTAACCATCACCCTAGTCTTAGATTCATCTGCTGAAAATGGATTTACTTGTCTGTTTCATTTGATTTTCATTCCTTAAAGCAAAAATCCACTATTCTATATTAAACAGTATGGCAAAAGCCCAGACAGACCTGAATACAACTGACAGTCTCTTATTCAGGCAGCAGCAAAGCCATCCTCGGAGTCCTCCATAAATTATTGATTACCATCCTCAGAGGGCCCTCAACATTGCCCTGTTCCTCCATTTACTCCTTCTCCCTTTCCATACTGACCATTTCAAATCTTTTCTACTCTTTTCAGGCAGGGACCTTACCTTCTGCTTTTTAGAAAGAACAGCCTTTAGACAGAACTCTCTGCTCTAGATACCAGACATGTGCTCCCACTGTTTCTTCTTCCCTCCTGTTGCAATAGACCAGTTTATCGTCCTTTCCTCTTAGGCCAGTCCCTCCACTTGTCCTTGGAACTTTCGTCCTCCTCCCTCAAAGCCAGCACTTCCTGAGGAGATGCTTTCTGTTGGCTTCGAAAGACAATCCATTTTCCCTTACTCAAAATAAAAGCAGAAAACACTGCTCACTCGGTCTCTCATTCCCATTTCCCCTACAGTACTGTCCTGTCTGCCCTGCTCAGGAGAGCCAGAGTTTGGGAGATAAGTTCATCTCACACTGAAGTCATTTCCATCTGACTTTAATCTGCATCGCTGCACTGAGGCCGCGCTCGCTGATGTCGCTAGGTCCAGTGGACATATTCGGTCAGCATCTTACTCGACCTCTCAGCAGCGTTTGACAGTGACCATTGTCACTTTTTAAAACACTGCCTAGCCAGGGCTT
>PVKH010004509.1:0-23282 GCA_004027955.1 Chaetophractus vellerosus | reverse complement strand
CCCACCCAGGCCCGCCGAGGGATGGCCCGGTTGTCCATAGCCGATTCGCTCGGCCAACCAGGTGTCCAAGTCCTAAGTCTCCAAGCTTGCGCAGACCCTCCAGCGGCCACCCTCGCTCTAGGAGACAGCTAGGGCGACTCGTGCCGTGTCGTCCAGGGCTGCCGCCTCTCGGGAGGGCGAGCTCCGGGCCGGCGGGGCCGAGTCTCCCTCCTCCGGGCTCCGAGGCCTCGCGCGCCCTTAGCCTCTGCTCCTGCTGGGTGGTTCAAGCTCTCGGCCCCCAGAGGTCCTGCCGGAAGGCAAGAGGGCGGGTGACTCCCGAGCAAACTGGAATGACCCCTCCAGCCCGTGGGCGCCACAAGGACAGCTCAGTGCCCTGTAATCTTTTTTTGCTTACTTCAGAAACACGACGTGACATGATAAATATACAATCAACCGATTTTCATTTAGGTAGTTTTCCAGTTGCCCCAAAGGGTTTCACTTCAAACATCAAAGTACCACGTTCTTGATTTAATCTTAATTTATTTGCCTACCTATTTTTCTAGAGCTTTCAGGGACCAGTTCTGCTTTTAGGGAGGATAGGTGGGGAGGTGACACAATTTAAGTTAATGCTGATCGTTTTTAAAATAGTTTGTTGAACCTTAAACTCCTTGCTGTAGATATTCATAAGTAGAAACGTAGATTCACATTTAATCAAGACACCTTGATGTACATCCCAGAATGTGGGATTGGATGATTTATCTTTTTCAAGTCATCTAACATTTCTCTTCCTTCCTCGTCCTTTCCCCCTCCCTCAAGATTTTGCTTGACATAAATGATTGGCTGTTTAACTAGCATTCTCAAAGCCTAAAGATAAACGGATTGTCTAGGGAATTAATTAAAGAACATATTTGTATTTTAGGTGTTGATCCTTTTAGTCTACTATTTCAGAAACTGATAAATTAATCCACCAGATTTTCATTCTATTTTCCTTTATTTTAAAATCCTTTCTTATTTCCAGGGCAGAAAAAAAAAATCTCTCTCTTTTTAATCCTTGGAAATACTTTAGAAAAGTGTCTTGACAATCATGTAAGCCTATATTCAGCTAATATCTTGAAGAGTGAATGATGATGTTAGGATTTTTTTTCATGAGCGCTTAGACTTCATTTAATAATAAATTTCAATTTACATGACTTCAATGGCATTTTCAGAGAAAACTTTTAAACATGAAGCAAAATGTTTTTGAGAGGCATGTTGATTGAAATCATTTATATATAATAAATGAATGCATTATTCATAGAGAAGTTAGTATTGTTTGGCTGATAAATAAAAAATATAGTATATGTAAAGTTCCCCAAGTCCTACAAAATATCTAAACAATATAAATAGCTTAAAATGAGTTGTTGATCTTACTAATACTTCTATTAATGTACATTTCACATTTGTTATATGTAAAACCTAATGTTCTGTGATAAAAATCTCATTTTAAATTTAGGGAACACTAAACTGTTATAGATCACAATTTAAGGGATTAGAATAAATCTCCAATGTACTAAATTATCAAAGAGAGTATATTTTAAACAAAACAGAGAAAGATTGCCATGGGAAACATGATTATTTTAAAACAAAAGACCTATTACAGGAATTTAAAATTATATGGTAATGTAGAAAATGAAAAAAAAAGACACACCTTTCAAAATATGTGCCTGATTTCAGAAAATCTAAACCAATTTTGGTTTTAAAATAAAATAATAATCTATAATTTAGCACAAAAACTTAAAATACTTTTGATTTTTAAATCCGTTTATAAGAATGATTTGAAATTATAATATAAAATAAAATTAGATCCTTTAAAATATTGTAGGCATGTGTTTATGGTATCATCATATATACGTAATGTTAAAGAAAATAACATTTTATTATATCAATGAGTGAATTTTGAAAAGTAATATATTTTAACTGGTCAGCCTCCTAGTGAAACATAGTGATTGACACTGAAATGATAATATTCAAAAATGATATTTGCACAGGGATATGTGGATAATTCTAAATTGAAATTCATTAATTGTCAGTAAATAGTTATACTTTTTTCAAGGGCAATATTTGGAAGAGCATTAGATACTAATGAAAAGTCCTTATTTATCGAGAAAGAAGAGAATAAGCCCATTGTATCATTGAGGAATTGAAACACCTGCATTTTAGTAGAGCCCTCACCATCTAGCTTTGCATATTGGAAGCAAAGTTTATCCTACAGGGCAATCAAATTCATGAACTAGGGAGACTTTGTGATGGGGTTTTATTGCATCTCTTATATTAGTGACCTTATAATATTGCTTTAAAATCAATGACCTAACTTTAAAATCAGGTGGAATTGAGACTTAATGAAACTAGTGGGAGCAAATATTTTACCTTATTTTAAGAAAAATATGGATTTACTTGAAAGTTTTTGAACATTTTGAAAAAGATTACCAATACAATTCAATTTTTATTAGTAGTTCTCATGTTGGCTTAGATTCAGACCGATAAAAACTTTTTGAAATCCAAAAAATAGGAACAGAATTGATAACCCCCTCCCCAAAGGCTTAGCATAATTACATGGAATCATTTTCTTAAAAGCCAAAAACGTATTTCAGCAAACATTAATGTTTGAGGATTGGTTAACAAATGTGTAAGGATTTTTAGACTTTGCTTTTCAAACTTTGAAATCGCCATTCCTTTGAAGACAAGAGAAGTCTCTGATCTGTATTATTACTATTATTAGTTTTGTCCATTAAAAGTAGCAAATGAGAAACTGCTCTTCATAGGGACATGTCTTTAGAAACAAAGTAGTGTCCCTTCGGGTTAATCTGCTTTTTATAGTCTAGATTCTAGAGTTTAGAAGATGTTTCACTTTCAATCTATTTCTGTGTAAAGACCTAACCTTTTGTTTATTTACAATATAATGCTATAGCAATATATTTTCAATAGTTGATATTCAGTATACTCTCTATATATGTTTGCAACTAGATTTTGTTCTTTTTGACAAAATTGAGCCAAAGTTCCTTAGAATGAATGTACGAAAGACTCATTTCCACATAAACAAGAATCTAACTTATTTGAAAATGGCTAAATAGTGCCATTATATGTAGATGAAAGGAAACAAAATATTGTTTTCGAAGCATGCAGGTTATCTCTATTTTTTGGTTAAAAGCTCTTTAACTTATTTTGTCATTTACATACTATATACAGGTCCATTATAATTGTTTGGAAACAGCTTTGTCCTTGACATGCTTTGGAATTTAAAAGTTAAAGTAAATATTTATCTCACAATTATATAATTCAACTATGTATTATTCACATATACTTTAGGAAAAGCTTCTTTGCATGTTTTAATGTATGAAAATAGGCTTTAATTAAATGAAAGAACAGCCACAGGTTGGCAAAGCTGCCTTAGTATCTGGAGTCTACTGAAAAGGAATCTCTTCAAAGTGATATTTTCTGATTCTTCATTGCAAATATATCTACATGTATTTAGATTTAGGAATCCAAAAGGTGCTTTTCATTCTGATGCAATATGGAACAGTCACAATATGTTCAGGGCTAGTTATCATTGTCTGAAAACTTTAGTCATGGTAATTCAGAATTCTATATGAATTCATGAGTAGCTTCCAAACAGTCAACTGAATAAAAAGTAGTTGAATCTTCTCTATAGATGCATGGTGAGGTGTGTTGGTTTTAGCAAGTATGGTACATTTGTATATTATCTTAAATGCAGTGTTATAATATGATTGCTTTTAACATTCTTACAAACCTACTGGATGTATTTATCTTTCAACTCAAACACTTTAGGAAGTTATATATTTCTTTCAACCTTGCTTACTTTTTTCTAAAATTCCTTTTTGGAATTATCTTCAGAGATAGGCAGACAAAACTGGAAATCTAGTCTTACATTTTCTAGCCACTTCTTTACTTTTGATTACTCCATATTGAATTACTTAACTTGATTATGCCTCACCCCCATGCTTTACCCTCCTTATCATCTCCAAATAGCTTTTGAGCATTTTTAAAAATAAAATACACCTTTAAAGAAAGGTGACCTCCCACTATTAAGAATATTTTTAAAAGGCCATTTCAAAAAGAGTAGTCCCAAAATATGTTGAGCCATTACTGCATGGTGGGAAGAAGTGTATTGCTTTTCCAAGCGACGTCTTGGAAGAATAAGGCTCACTTGTAAAAGCATGTTTAGGGTAGAATCAGTTACTTTTCCTCCACTTGATTTCCCAGTTTCCATGATGGCATGGATGGCCTTCCTGTCCTGATGTATATTTTGGGGGTAAAGCTTGAGGCTTTCTTATCTTTTGTCCTCCCCACGATCCAATCCTGTTAGTTTTTCCCAGGCCATCACTTAATCTGAACTTCCTCTTGGTTCCCACTCGTCTTGGCTGTGGCTAGCTTATAGCAGTTCTAGTGTCCAATCTCCTCAATGGACTCCCTTCAACTTTCAACTGTCCCCACCTCAATCCATTGAACTGATTTCATTTCTCTCACTAAGAACCCCACTGGCTGACTCTCTTCCTCAGCTTCCTTTTTATCCCACCCACCAAGCACAAAGGATTAGTAACTTCAGGACATCCTTCCTTCTGGCCTACTCACCCTCATCTGCTCTTTTGGGAGCCCCTGTATCAGTAAGTCAGCGGCCACTATCTGCTTTGCATCTAGGCTTTACCTTCCCCTCAGGTCCCCTGAACACTGTCCCAGCTGTGTTGCCAGTTGAGTCTTTCAATTATTTGAAACTCGACCCTCCATCCTTTACCTTCAGAATAGTTGATTGCTCCAGATTTGTCATCATCTCACATACATATCGTGTTTTTCACACATGGAGAAAAGAGAATTTCATTTACTGAGCATTGGCTGCATTGGCAGGTATTACGTTAGCTACTTTTTCCATATATTATCTCATTTACTTCTCACAGCATCCTCACAATTTATGCATTATTGTTCCTACCTAGTTTTACAGATGACAAAATCACAGTTTTGAGAGGTAAAGTAAGTATCCTAAGCTGGTTAGTGCTGGAGCTCCAATAAGTACACACACCTGTGCATGCATGCAAGTATGCATATGTACACACACAAAAATCGTTTACACTGTTTTTAACTACAGATTCAGTGAGAGTACCAGGCAAGCAGTGAATAATAGGTCACCAGTTTCTCAAAGCCACCCCAAATAATAACAATATTCTTCTTTGAAAAAGGCAGTTGGCTTTTATTCTCAGTCTTATATTAAATGTGATTATAGGCATCTTCTGAAATTGTCATTTTTGTTATTCTATAACATAAAATCTAAGGAAAAAACATGGTGTTTATTGTGGACGCTACAAATGCAACAAATGCGACCTGCAGGTGAACCTCCTAGCTTCCCTAGATGGCTGCCCTTGGGCCCTGCCCACACCAAATTCTGGAGGTATGTAGACTTCATCCCATACGCTGACCTAATCACAAAAGAACTGGGGTTTTAGGGAAGAAAGGCTCTAGTACTAACGGCTTGGTCTAAATACTCACAAGAAAGTATGACCAGCTTTGGTGAAAACTACTCCTAGAGAAGCCAGTTAAGGTGCGTGGCTCTGACAGGCAGCAGGGACGTCACGTTAAAGAGCAGGCACATGTTACATTATTATTTTCTAAAATTGTTCAGTTCTATAGTGTCTGGTTTATCCATCCATCAGGTTATAGGCATGGTTCAGGTTTGGCCAGAGCTCCAGGACCATTTTAGGCTCCCTAATAGATGTTGGATAATAATTACTTTTTTTCCCTAGAAAAATAGCAATGGTTTATTAATTGCTTGGCACATCTCTGTAATATTTGTCCCCTATGCTTTTTCCTTTTTAAATTATTTTTAATATAATTACTTTTTGACAATGCAAAAAGTATAGCTCAACTCACTGTTTCAACTTTTTATTGGTTCTACATATCTAAGGTTTTTTAAAAAAGCGGGCCTTCATTAAGTGAATACAATAATACATACACTCAGAAAAGTAAAGTTGTGCTATTTCCGAAATGCCTGTCTTCCAGATTATATCCCTTCTCCCCCTGTGCTCACTGTCCCGCTGAACTGGCTAGCTGGCTAACTTCTGGGTGTGACTGAATTGGTCTTCCACCTTTCTTGGTCCCTGTCTCTCTCAAGGAGGTGACATCCACAGGATATCTGGAGGTGACCTTTGCATCTAGAGATGCTGAAATTTCTATTTGCAAGCTGCTGCTAATTTCGAGGGATTATCAGAGGTGGCTGAGAAATAGAGGCTGCCCCTAGGACAGAAGTGGAAAGCCTTAAACAAAAAAAAAAAAAAAAAAAAGGACTATGACTGCATTATAGAAAGTTTGGAACATAGAGAAATTTTAAAATATTCCTAAATCTCTGGCAAAGTAATTGGACTACAATTTGATGGGCTAATCCTGAAATGCTAGCATGGTAGGCAGCCTCTAAGATGACCCCCACTGATGTCCACCTCCTGGAATGCCCTAGTGTGATCCCCACCCCTTGACTGTGAGATGGAATTAATGACTATTCCAATGAATGTAAGACAAAGTGATGGGGTGTCACTTCAAAGATTATGTTACAAATTGGGTGCCCCTCTTGCTCTCTAGCTTGCTCGCTCTGAGAGAAGCCAGCTGTCGTGGCGTAAGCTGTTTATGTAGAGACCTGTGTGGCAAGAAACTGAAGTCTCTGGCCGGTCGCCAGCGAGGCCCTGAGGCCTGCCAACTGAGTGAACTTGGAAGCGGATCTTCCCCCAGTTGAGCCTTGAGATGAAACTTTATGTAGTCTTATGAGAGATCTTGAGCCAGATCCACCCAACTAGTCCATGCCAGGATTCCTGACCCATAGAAACTGTGAGGTAAAAAATGTTTGTTCTGTAAGGTGCTAAGTTTTGGGATAATGTATTACACAGCAAAGGAAAACTAACAGACTGAGGAATAATCTTAAAGCAACATCAAGCTTTCTAGGAAAGAACCAACTAGGAGAGCCCCAAATTGAACATACTCAAAAAAGCTTTATCCGGAGTTTGGCTAAGTGAAGCCATCTGGATGTCAAAATGCCCATTCTGGACCCCTCAAGGAGGATGTTCCTTCAGGATCTGACCCACTGTACCTGCACAACTTTCCAACACTTTGTCCTCTGCCCACTGTTCTCAACATCTGGATTCCAAGGCCCTCATTTCTCACTGTAGCAATATGGAGAAGCCAGGCAACTTCACTTGCCAAGCACTGCTTCATCGTTCCCATTCCAAAGAAGATGCTGAGAGAGCTATTGGCCACAACAGTCTCTCTTGCAAACTTATTTTCTTCTTTCACTATAATATTTCTTTAGTTGAGTGAAGCAAACATTATGGACTCATCATCACAATTGGGGATTGGTATCCTTTAAATATCTCATTTTATGTTACGCTGAAGTGGCCTCTGTTCTTTTCCAACTGAATTTTTCTGTTGCAGTCTTATGTGGGGTTAAGACAATTAGCGAGATAATTTTCCTTCTATTTCCTAATGCTGCAGGCTGGGAAATTCCTCCTCTTTCTACTAACGTTATTAGGTGCCCAGAAGTTTTATATTATGGTGGTATATAGAGAACGTTTTCTCTCCAGATTCAAAACCCAGCTCTGCCATTTTCTTACAGTGTGCCTTTAGGCAAATGTCTTGATTTTTCTGTGCCTCAGTTTCTTCATCTGAAAATGGGGATAATAATGTACTTAATTCATGGGCTTGTAGAAAGGATTAAATGGATTAATAGATGTAAAGCACTTAGAACAGTGTGTGGCAGTAAACATTATAAAAGGGTTTGTGGTTACTATTTTATTATCTCTACTGTATGTGCGCCAACCTTCATTTCCAAGCCAACGGAATTTTTGCTTTTAGACAAATGTTAATTATATTATTTAAGATAATACAAGTCAGCAATAAAAATGCAAAGAGGGAAAAAATTATCCTCAGTAAAGTGTGCATGCACCCACACATCTGTGCTGAGGCTCAGCATGCCTGAAAACCGCACAGGAAGGAGCCGGCTCACTGTGATGGGGATTAGCTCTGTTCTGATGTTTTTCCTATTCTCCTTTGCTGCTTCTCCCTTAACTTCCTGGTTCATTAGCATTTCTTCTAGGGGACCGTATGTAGGGAGAACGGGGAGGTAATACTCAGATTATTCCGTTTATTTGCTTACCGGCAGCTCTAGGAAAAGCATGGCAACAGGAAGAGCTGGAATCTAAACCTATAATGATATTTGTATTTATTGTGGCTTACTATATCACTTCTATTGCTTTTGAACAGTAAAGCAGATCAATTTCATTTTAGAACTGACATATATTAAATATTTAAAATAATCTCTTCCCATATCTCAGAGTATGTGCTTTTTCATGATTGGAAAACCCCCACACAATGACCGTGCCTTATACTAACAGCACACTTTGTGCCAGGCACTAATCTGTGTACTTTGCATGTAGTCGTTTTCTTAAAATTCACAGCGGTCCTATGAGGTAGGTACTATTATTATCTCCATTTTACAAATGAGGAAACTGAAGCACAGAGTTGCTATGCAACTTGCATAAGTCATAGAATAAGTGGTACTGGCAGGAATTGAGCTGTCACAAGAACTTTCTTGATTAACTTTTACTACATGCCTCCCATAACACCGTGCATCTGAAAAAAAAATGGAAAAAATTCAACAGTAATCCATATGTTTTCTAATATCCTGACATTCTATAGATTCAGCTTCAGCAATCCTACTGGTCCTTTTACACACACACACACGCACACACACACACACACACACACACACTGAGAGCACCTGAGCCTTCTTTGACTTAGCACTGATTACGGTTGCAAACTCATTTAAAATATGTGCCTATTAAATACCATTCAGTGATGGTGATTATAAACAGTTGTATTTAAAAAGAATTAAGAAAGGCATTATAATCCTTGGCTGGTATTAGTTATAGCAGTAGAGAACTCCTCGTTGAATAGGATTAAACTAAAGAGGCAGAGGCAGGTTCCTTATGCAACTTCAAAAACACAAGTAACAATAAGAGTTTTCATGCCTCTAATTTTGATTCTCAAAAATAAAATCCTTGTTATCCGCTTTCAGCAAATGTCACTGAAAAGGCGGCGAAACTACAGTCCCTAAGAAACAGACATTTACTCTATGAAATTGAGGGAATATGTCAGATTGCCTGCAACCACTCAAGGAAAATTCCAGCAGGCTGGGGAAGTGCAGCCTCTTTGCGGAAGGTTGTAAAATGAGGTTCTGCCTTCAGATGGACACTTTTTCACGACAACAAATTTTATCCCTGTGTAGTCAGGCACATTCTTAAATATTAAATCTTTTCCTTCATAAACGATTTTCCTTAACTTCATTCCTTGCCAATGCTGCCCATCCTTTTCTCGGTCAAGTAATATTTCTTGTCCTTTTCCTGCTTTCACTGGTGTACCCTTAAAAGTGCTGTCTCTGTTTTCTCAAGATTCCCCATGACCACCTTCATCTGTGTCTTGCTGGATGCAGGGCTGGCTCAGAGCCATGCCACTTCCCCACTTACATGTTTCTGTCTGGATCACCACGGAAGCTCGATTTGTATAATGAGTGACTATAAACCATTCAGGAGTCTGCCAGCAGTTCCCCAGAAGAGAACAGGCAGATTAAAATAGAATAGAAATCTCTGGACACCCCAGAGAGCTGCTCAGATGAGACTGGGAATATTAATTATCTCCATATCTTGTAATTACCATAACTGGGCATGCCTCATGTGTGCCCCAATTTTTGTAAAACCACACAAGCTTAGTCAGAAGTGAGCTCTCTGCCTTTACACAGTTTAAAGCAATTTAGCATTCTAAACTTAAAATCCAGCAATGAAGGAGCCATGTGATTTATAATTCTCTCTGTGGGACTTACAGGTTCATAAAGTAAAGAATGTAATATAATTACCCATATGTATATAATTTCTTTATTCTTTATATCAGACATAATATGGGTCACAATCACAATTTAATCACAAACCAAGTAGGGCTCCATAAAAGTTACCATTAAGAGCTGAAATTATCCTTTTATTTATTTTTCTCTGACAGAACCTGGCTATCATACAGAATTTGAATAGAGATTAATTGTCACCTGAGTATCCACACAACTTCCAGGATAACAGGTGCCACCTGGGGCTTTATGATCTGGTCATTCAAACTGCTGTAGAGTGAGCCTGAAAGAATCACCCTGTGGTTTTCACTTCCTTTGATGACAGGGATGAAATGTGTCAAAGGGGCAGAACGCCAGGAGCAGTGATCTTACGGATAAATATGATGCCCTTATATGTATGGTTCTACATCAAAATTCTTTCTGAGTATATTATCAGAAACAATTTATCAGAAAGTAAAAACTAAGCATTACTTTTTTTCCCAAGAAAATTGCAAAGACGATTTTGAACTCTGGCAATTCTCTTAGTCCCTATTCTCCGCCAAGTAACTAAAAGCACACGCAAAGTATGTAAAGCAGTATGATGGGTCAGGGAAATTACCTATAAAAGATATCTTTAATGAAAGTGACACAAAGGCCATTGGATCCTCTCTCCCCTCCAAGGTGGGCATCCCTCTGGCAAACTCCTGGAGAGCTGGCTGTCCAGCCTCTGCTTTCTAAGGTGTCTTCATCCACTATGAGGGAGCAAGGGAGCTCCCAGCTGTGTGGAAGGGAGTTTAGGATTTAACATGCCGGCTTGAAGAGTTAAGTGGCATCCCAACTCTTCTTCAGATTCATCCCCTGGTTTGCATGGGCTTCAGAAGTCCCATAGGACAGAACATAATCCTGTCTATCATTGGGCTCGGATATATGCAAACATATTTGACATCTGGGTAGCCAGAAGACAAGGATGGTGTATTAGTCAGTCAAAGGGGTGCTGATGCAAAAGTACTAGAAATCTGTTGGCTTTTATAAAGGATATTTATCTGGGGTAAAAGCTTACAGTTTCAAGGTCATAAAGAGCCCAACTCCAGGCTGCTTTCTCACCAAAGTCTGTTGCCACGTGTTAAAGCAAGATGGCGGGCAATCTCTGCCTGCTCTCTTGGGCCTTCTCAGCTGATGAGCTGCTCTGTTCTCTTTGGCTGCAAACCATCAGCCAAATGGCTCATCTCTCTTCCTGGGGCTTTAGGTGTTTCAGCCTTCTTTCTGTCACTTGGCAGGACTGAAATGACCAAGTTCTCTCCTCTTCCGTATGTTTTCTTGAGTGAGTGTCTGTTTATATTAGCCCACCAAGGTGGCAGGGACTTAATCTGAGTCATGCCGTACTGACATGGTCGAGTCAAAGCCCGAATATTAACAGGTAATTTAATCAAGACAAGTCAGCTGAATCTAACGATTCAAAGGGCATCACATCCAGGGAAACAGTTTACAAACATAATCTCTCTTTTTGGGACTCATAAATAATCAAACAGCCACAGATGGACAATGGAAAACTTGAGGGGAAAATTCACCATAAATGAGCAGAAAAAGATATCTGGCACAGTATGCCAGATTCAGTATCAGAACCTTCTACAAGGGAGTAGTGGTCTGTTACAATGTGAGCCTATATTTACATTTGCCTTCACCCAGCCATTAGCTGGGCAAAAATGGTGTGTGCTGGAAAGAGAAGATTGTGGGGCAAAACAGAAAGAACTGTATCACCGAAGCCCAGGCAATTCTGCTGGAGGAGAGAGGAAGGAGTAGGTGCTTTCTTCCCACCCAGGAAAGATCCTCACCTGATGTGTGGGACCCACATGTTGGTAGGGGGCTTTGGGCAGCCGTGCAGCCTTCCCAAACAGCATGGGAAGCCAGGACTGGCTTTGTCGCCAATTGCTTCTTTTTTATTATTTTTATTTTTAAAAGGTACAAAGGATTGAACCCACGAGCTCATACATGCAAAGCAGGCACTCAACCATTGAGCTAGACCCACTTGCCAGAGGGAGTTTTGATTGTCACAGCTGGGCATGCTATTGGCAACTAGCCGGTAGAGGCCAGGAATGCTGCTCAACATCCTACAATGCACAGGACAGCCCTCACTACAAAGAATTATCTAGACCAAAATGTCAGTAGTGTAGAGGCTGAGAAACTCTAGTGTCATGGAAAGAGTCTGTTCTTGAATAAGTCATTTTGGGTCTCACGGGCATCAGCTCTCTCATCTGTAAGATGAAGAAGTTGGACCAGATCATCCCTAAGTTCCCTTTCAATTCTGCCAGTCTAGAAATATAATATGATCTGCTTAAAACTCCCATTTGATGCAAATGTGCTCTCTATCATACCCTTGATGTCTCAGCTTGAACGTATCCGGTGGTGGGGAACTCATGAGGCAATCACATAATTATCGGAGCGCTCCAAGTGTTGGAAAGTTTGCATTTATGGGCTTGCAATAAGACTCTTGAAAAAAGGTTCTATTCATTGCAATTCTTCTGCCCTCTGGAGTAACAAGGAAAATCTAATCTCTTTGCCACATGATAGGTCATCAAATGATTTGAAGATAATTGGGTCCCCTTTATCTTCTTTTCTCCTTCCTCCAGTCCTGCATGGCACTGTGCGGGCTCTCATAGCTTGGTTCTCTATCTTGGATTCTATTCTGATTCTTCAGGGCTCCATTTAAAGAGCAGAGCCCAGAACTGAAGGCAATCCCACCAATATGGCGGGAGTGCTCAAGGACCACCATCTCCCTCTTTTAGGACACTGCATTTCTACCAGTTAAGGGTGCATTCACGTATTTATCTTTTCTGTTGTTTTAATTTTCTACTTCTTTTATGATTTCATTATTGTTTTAGTGTGAGTATTCCTTTTAAGAGATCCCTTAAATCCTTCATGGAGCAGCAGGGTAGGAATCAGGGGTTGCAGCCTCAAAAACTCTACGGGTCCATGAAGTAATGTAAATAAGTGAAGTGGGCTGGTGTCGTCACAGGGTGTGGTGGGGGCAAGCTGGGGAAGGGTACCCCACCAAAAGGGGGAGCCACTTAACTCCAGCCAGGCATTGCCAGGGAAATGTAGGCCTGGTATTGCTCAGAGCTTTTGAGATTTTATTTTTCAAAGTAGAAGTCAGATATCTGGATTATTTATGTAAAATTTCTCAATTTCAAAATACTGAATGGGCCAAACAAAACATGTCCGTGGGCTGGATCATTCCAAGGGGAGTTGGTTTAAATCCTCTAGTATAAATAATTAAATACAGTGGACTCATACTGAGCTTTTAAAAAATCCCTAAATCATTTTCACTTGACTTGCCACATTTACATTGAAATTCTAAGATGAGAACTACCCTAAGACTTAAATTTTTATCCTTATCTTGCTCTATTACTCAAATATTGTGTGGAACTCCTCCTTCTAGACTGTATCGTTATAAAAAATCTAATTAGCCTGATTATATGCCTTTATTTAAGTCCTTGACAAAAATATTGAAGAGAATAGGATTGAGGACATAGCCCCACGACATATTCCTAGAATACTTCTTCTAGCTTCATCTATTTTTCTCATTAATTAATTTTTAAATTAATAGTCTATAAGAATAATTTACTTAGCTAGAAATGTATCTAATGGCACTATCATTCCACTTCTCTGTCTTTTTTATTAAGAAGTCTCTTTTGGAGATTAAAAAAAAAATAAAACAACAAATAATCCTTCCTGAAATCCATATTCATGATGTCAACATTAAGTAAAACCATAAAAAAAAGAGGTTAACGACCACTAAGTCCCTCCCTGAGTGCTCAGAGGCCATCTGTTTAATAATATGTTCTAGAATTTTACCAGGGATCAAAGCAAGCACATTGGTTTATAATTTCCAGAATCTACTTTTAACCCTTTAAGAATATTTACCCAACTATGTTATTCTGACATCTTTCCCTCTCTCCATTAATTTCTCAAATATTCCTGATAGCTGTGAACTGATCTACTTTTGCCTTGAATCCTGAAATGTAATTTACTTGGCCTTGGAGACTTAAACACAGAATATAGCTAAATGCTCACTGACTAGCTTTTTATAGACCACGAGATTCAGATTCAGCTTCCATGTAGCTCTGTATATTCTCCTCTTTCTGTGTGGATATCTTTTTCCTTTATGAAAGGGGCAGAAACAAAACTGAGTTTGAGAAGTTCTGATTTCTGTTAAGATTGCATTATCTTCCCAGAGCTACCAATTTAGTAACTGTCTTGAAGAAAAGAATTACATAAATGATAAAACTTCACATTTTGAGGTGTGTAACTACAAGAAGACACAAAAACTTCTTCTTCCATATGTTATTCTTGATGACTGTAAGATGATAAACATTGTTAGGTAAGTTTAATTTCCTCATATCCTCAATTCTGCTGAGTCATCTCACAAGTGACATTATCATGCGATGAAAAATTAAAACGTGTGAAGAGTACTTTTTAAACCTATATTCATTAATGACTTTGACTGATACAGTGTATGGATACCACATTAATTATTTTTGCTATCAGTATAGTACAATATGTTAAATATACTCATATTTTGATTAATTATTGCCTCTAGGGGTGGCCATATGACAATCTGGGTAGAACTTCCTCTACTACCATGGGAGATTCACAGAGCTGGGCTTGGAACCCAGGCTAAGTTCCCTGGGAACTTTAGTTGACAGTGTTGAGAGAGAATGTTCCCTCTTTTCAGTGATACTAGCTGTAGGAATGACATAAGCTCAGGGAGTATGAGAAGGACTCCCAACTGAGGTTTATAATATATAAGAAAAACTTAGGAATTTAGAAATTGTGATACATAATTGCTATTGAGTAAAACGTTCAAACTATTTTCTTCCTCAGAAAATCAGTATAATAAAACCTCAGGAAACCTAGTATTTGCTTTAATATGAATACTCATATATAGAAATTGTGAAAAAGCACTCTGCCAGTTTCCTACAGAAACACATATCTAAGCCTGGTGTGTTTTGCTTAAAACTATTCTATTATCTCCTGCTTTCCAATAATTTATATTCATTGTCCTTTGTGTCCCTGTCATTCCGAATGAGTGCAAATTTTGTTGTGCCTAAAACTCTCTCTCTCGAGAGACGTTTCACCTGCAAGTTGAGAGAGGAGTATTGAGAACTGAGAAAATCTGGGGGTAGGAGCAGGTAGTGAGCCAATGAAAAGGATTATCATGGAATGAATGATGTGTGAGAGGAGAGGCCGTGCTGAGAAGAGAGGTCACAGCGTATAACTGGTGAAAGAGCCAGAGAGGCTGGTGAATGTAGGCTGGAACTTGAGGAGATTTCATTTCTGACTTCTCTCCCTTGGTGATTCTTTATCAGTCCACCTAGACAGGACTTAAAGACTTTGGAGTGTTGTCTTCCTCTTGCAATGACGCCTGGCAGGGCTGAAAAGTAAAGAAGAGGAGGAAAAAAAGGACAAGGGAAAGCTAGAGATAGAGGAATAAAGAGCGAAAGCCACTTGAGGCTGTGCTCAGAAAAGTGGAATGATGTCTCATTTTTTTCCACCTCGTACAATAGCCTTTACTTAGTTTTTCTAAGCTTGGTTGACTGTTGCTGTGACCTTAACTATTGAGCCCTCTACTAGAGTTGCAAGGCATTGTATTGGTATAAGAGCATTACATCTTGATCATCCTGAATTATTTTCCAAGGAACAATTTCTAACTAAGGAACTCACAGGTTTAGCTACGAAAGGCAAACTAAACCCCTCCAGAAACAGAGCCAGCCAGCTCGTGATGCAACAGAAAGTTGATCAGTGGCTTCAAGAAAATCTGCACAAAGCCAGAACTGTCAAGAGAAAACGGCTGTCTCAGCAGTCTAAATAGAGCTGTAGCAAGGACCTGCCCATGGCTGTGGTTCTCTAAAATTTGGGAGAACTCTTACTTTTTTCAGCAATTCCCGACCAGAGAAAGAAATAGGCCTTCCCATACTAAAGGGTGCCTTAACTGTATGCTGAAGAGAAAAATTGTGGGCAGCATTCTAAGAAGGCAAAGGATGGCAACCAGCAAGTATAGTTGACTGGAGGAGCGGGCTTAGTGAACTTTGAGTTTTAAATGCTCAGTTTTAGTTTAGTGTTGTGGCTCCTAAACTATCACTTTCAGTACAGCCAACAAGCCAGGGGGTCTGTGAACTGCAGCAGAGATTCTGCTGGCTGGTGGGCTTGAACCTGAGCAAATGGAGGCTGCCAGGGAAAGCACATGCTCTGAGTTCTCTTACTGAGAAGTCACGGTAGTTCAACAAGCATAAGGGTTACACACACCTATGCATACATGCCTAATGCTACTTCCCACAGCATATCTAGGACTGGGAATCCTGGATAGGAAAATAATCATTCGCAATGTCATCACAATCAATTTGTGAGACTTTCAGAAAATGCATAGATATGTATATATAATCTTATCTGGTTGGTTTGGTATTCTTTGCTCACAATACTGAACAACACTTAGTGAAGTGAAGAAAAATGTTAGTAAATAAATAATACAATTACCAGCACTTACCAGAGCATCAGCTTTCTAGCCCTGTGCTGGGTACAGTGCTATGTTGTTATGCTGAATCAGGTTTGGTACACTGAGAGCAGGATCTCAAATACCAATGACAACCCTGCATGGTAGGTATTATTACCACAATTTACAGATGGAGAAATTAAGATCAGAAAGGTTAAACAACTTGTTCAAGGTCACCTTTCCAGTAAATGACTCAGAACTTGAACTTGGACCTATAGGCAGTTTTGCTTACCTGAATAAAGGAGAAATATATATTTTTGACAGCTCCGAGAGGTGTGTGCGCTCTTTCATTAAAAAACACACTCTATTATCACTTCATGCAGATACATATTTTATTCCAAATCACTCCAGTCAACACCTAGCCAAACTTTTTATACAGCCAATGGCCATTGGTTGCTAAAAGTCAATGCACTGCAGAGCTCAGGCTGCAGACACTCAAGCCCCAGGCTGAGCCTCAGTGGTAATATCCCCAAACAGCTCTGGGTGCCAGCACTTATTTTTCACTCCCTATAATGCCTGCTGTAAAGCCTTCAAGAGCAAAGACTCGACATTCATCACCGCCAAAGCAGTTGGATTCTTTACTACTGAAGAAAATTAATTGCCCCTACAACTGCATAACTTTAAGATGTTAATATGAAGCCATTTGTCAGTATTCCTCTAAGTGACTGTGAAATACACACAACCACTTTCATTTATATGCCCACGCTGGCGGGCAACCAGGGGACTGGTCTGTCTTTCCCAGAAAATCAAATCTAAACTCTGGGGATATGGACGCTTTGTCCCTACCTTTTCTGTGGGTGGCCTTGCCATGGTTATTTCCCATTTTTAACCCCTTATAAATTACCTTTTGTAATCTCTCCGAAGCCACTATATGGAGGGAAGGGGGGGGTAGCACAGAATAAACAAATTTGCAATAAATGTGGGCATTGGGAAGGAAGATAAAATCAGAATAATTTGAATGAATGTGGTAAACGAATTGAGTTTTTGAACTATCAGTTAATTCTCCAAATAATCAGTTTTAGAAGGAGAGGCTATTTCGGAAAACAATTCATTTTCTCTGCTTGTATGTAAAATAAAGAAAACAAAGGATTAATGAAAGCATTCTTCAAATGCAAACTTTCGTAGAACATACAGAAAGAGCTCTCAGTATAAACCAGGTTACAGAGTAAATGATTATTTTATAGAAACTCTCTAGGGGGGGTGCAGAAAAAAGCTTTTTTCCCCCCCCCCCCCTCACAGTGCCTCTAAACTTGATTTGTGCATTTTGCTTCACTATCCCTTGGATGAATCTTAGGCAGGCACTGTAACATTTGCAGTCCTCTGAGATAATTACAAAAACTCTGGTCCTTTTTAGTTCCCCAGGCAGTGTCCAGTTGGTCATGAAAACGCCCAGACTTCTCTCTAATACTCAGACCTCCGAGCTTCATTTCAAGTTCTGGCTCCTTTTCTCCTCCAGATGGGTACCGCTTCAGGCTGCCGAGCCCGCAGTGGTGGGGGGCATGAGGTCATCTTCTCAGGCTTCTTGCCTTGCACTTTGGCTTCTTCCTCCAGTTCCTACCTCGCACCCCCAAGTTCACCATGGGGGTGCCATGGTCTCTGACCTGCCTAGAATTGGCGCTCTCTGGACTCGGTGGATTTTCAGAGCCAATTCTTCATCTTGTGGGTAGACTCGTTCCCTCATGGGTTCCAAGGAGCTGGACTCCACTGTAAACATGTCTGTACTGGTACCTAAGACCTCCCCCTGGCCCTGCAGCACCTTGGCATCTGCAGCCAAAAGCAAGGTTCAAATTCTTTCGGATAAGATTGCTTCACCTGAGCAGGAAACACTCTTGAATGGGTTCCTTTAAAAATTTGCCTCAGACCAGCCCATTCCTGTGTGACCCCATCTGGTCTTGGAAAACTTCAAGCTTTCTTTCACCATCCTCAGTAGAGGTGCAGTTTACTTTCAAGGCAGCTGTTTCTGCTTTCAGGCCCCTCAAGCTACCTTCTTGCTTGTAGATTTTCTTTAAGGCATTTCCCTGCCCCCAGTCTCCATTCCCCACCAATTAAAAGAGATTCAGAGATCAAGACCCCTCAAAGCGACTCTCTTTAAGTATGAGGATGGAGGAAGCTCCAATGGGAGGGGAAGGAAAATGCTAATTAGGTACTAATTAGGTATGAAGAAATGTTATTCTCTAGCTTCTTCAGCTTCAACCCTTTTATATCCTTGAGGTGGGTGTGAGGCAAAGCTGATTTTTTTTTTTTTGACTACCTCTTTTGCAAGAACTCTTTAGTCTGTCTAGCCCCTTACTTTGGAATGCAGGAGAACTTGCTACCTATTATTTTGTCCTCAGTATTTCAACCAGAATAAAGTCAGAAAGAATATCATACTAATATCTATTGAAGTAGTTAAAATAAAAATTCCCCTTTAAGAAAAATGGGAGCAGACCATTATAAAGGCCATTTCAAGAGGAGTATGGTGACCTGAGTAGGACTACTATGGAAAGAAGTTTTGGAGAGTTAAAGAGAATTTTTTTTCAGACTATTTCAGGACTTTCATCAACTATTTAGTCCTATTAAGTATTTTTGTCTTCCTTCTATCACAGCACATGGCAATGGGATCTTTACCATGAAAATTTCCCTCTGTTTTGAGAAGCACATTCACCTAGGTGGTAATGAATGATAGCATATAAACCAACTCCCTCTAAGTTTCTCTGTCTACAGGTTTCATACGTTAGCTGTGTTAGCAGATACCAGCAAGAAGAGTTTGGAAAAGTGCTGTTAAAAACTCCTTTCCCAAGCATGTCTTCAATTGCCTTCCTGAAATTTCCATTTACTTCCTTTATTCTCAAATACCTTATTAGTTCACGATATAACTGGGCCCAAGATGGGCTACTGGGAAGGCAGCACACTAGCTAATTAATTTATTAGTGTCTATTCATCAAACATTTGAGTCCTTACTAAGCATGAGGCACTATAATAGTTACTATGGGGGCAATAAAGAAGACAAGGTTCCTATTTATAAGTGTCTTATCACCTAGGTAGACAGCAATCAACATAAATGACCTCAATAAATTGGAAAATGAGATAAATGCTACAATAGAGAATTTAGAGGAAAGAATAGCACTTTTGGCCGAGGGGATCAGATATTTATTTAAAGGAGAGATTTCCTATCAGCTATGTGGGAGCACCAGGGAGCCACTCCCAGTACAAGTGATGGGAAGGTCCAGGGTGAGATTCAAGTTGGGCAGTGGGGGCAGTGGTGAGCAGCTTGTAGCAACTGTTCCCACCCCTCTGAAAGCAATACAGAAATATCAGAATATCTTAGTGAAATGTTCATTTCTCTCCCTCCTTCAAAGGTAGACAACACCCTTAGGTAGGAGGATAAAAAACACCTCTAGTTGCAGTCAGCTGAAAGTCCACAGTGAGAGTCAACCGAAATTCTTACACTGAGTACTGCTGGAATTCGGAAAGGAAAATCATCTATTGATTTATCTACGATTTAGATCCATTAATATATCTCCTAAGAAGTTTCCTTGGCTTGAAAAGATCACAGAAGAAAACGAAATTAAAAGAAAATTACCAAAAAAATAACCAAAAAAAAAAAAAAACCCAGAATATTCTGTTGGACTTTTTTTTTCCAGATATCCACTCAGTTTTGGGCAATAAAAGTGAGTGAAGGTAAATAATTTTTACTGGCAGAAATCAGTTTGTCCCTAAAGTGACTTTAAAAGTGTTAAATTTAGGAAAAAATTTGTTTGAAGGGGTGCCAAATTATTCCCTTGCACCGAACAACCTGCCAGGGATCCCGTCCCCAAATACCACCGTAGAGTAATTGGCTCTCCCTGGGGATTCTGTTGTGAGGATCTGGTGGTGATCTTGGTCCGCCCACTCTCTACACCAACCCTTCTCTGTCCCCCTCCCTCCCCTGGGACACATTACGGCAGCGAGGAAACAGGTTCAAAGAAGTTAAGGCCTGTTTTTAGGTCCACCAACTAGTACACGGCAGAATTGAGACTTGAACTCTAAGTCTTTTGCTTCCTTTCCACAATCCCCCGGCCCCCAGTGGAATACAGGGGCATCCTTTCTATGTCTATAAGAAGGATCCCCCTTTCATTCTCAGTTTCATGCGTCAGTTTTTGGCCATTTTCCTCTCACAGCCGTGCATTTTAATGTCTTCTCGTTTGTAAAAGGACCTGTGGTAAGTCCTCTGCCAAATATTTATGCTTCTTCTCTAGGGAATATGGTTAAGATTGTACTTCCCTCTCCCTGTGGAGGATGGGGTGACCATGTGACTAACTTGGGCAGTAAAATGTAAGCAGAAGTGACACTTGTCCCTCCGGCTTTAAAAGTCAGAATGCAAATTGCTACTTTCTCTTTTCCCTTTGCCTCGGCAACCTGCCAAATTCCAGGTAGAAGCTTCTCTGACCCTGGTCCCAGAGATAGGAAAGGGGTGGGGGTCAGGGGTTGGGCAGAGCTTCCAGCTGAGCTGTAAGGGACATACAGCACGAGAGAAAGCCACCACCGTTGTTTTAATCCAACTATAACTTGGGATTGTTACTGCAGCATAATTAAGCTATCTTGACAGAGACAGAAATGTTTTCTTACCCAAAATAATTTGTAAGCTTTCTGGACACCAAAACACACAGAGCAAAGGTTTCAGAATTTGCAGACTTGCAGGAAGGCATTGCACCTGCTCAGCCTGTGATGGGAAGTTGGGCTCCTCTTTACCTGGTGCCTCCCCTGTGGTCATCTTTCGGGTAAAGCTTGTTCCCCAACAAGTGGGGTATTCTTATCATTTAACACCATAGACCCCCAGCTCAAGCCAAAAGTGGTGAACGCTAGTGACATGAGATAGGATTCTTTGGTTAGCTTATTTTCCTCCCTGACATTGCTTTTTAAGCAGTTATAGTTTCTCCCAGCTGTGTGTTTCACATCTGCACCAGTCGGGTCAATGACATAATAGCAACAGGTGCACATCACACATCCTTCTTTGCACAATGTAGAATGAGCTGTCACAGTATTTTAATATGTGAACTGTGTGGTGAATTATGAAGAAGCAGACGAGACTTAACACATCTTGCTCATATGCGTCACATTTTTTTAGGCCTGAGTTGCAGTACATCTTGTAAAAATCATATCTGATGCCTGCTGAAAACACTATTTATGCAAGGGTAGCCACCGTATTTCTCTTACATGACTATTTTTCAAGTGATTTTTTTCTTGATTTTTAGTTAACTTCAATGCCTTTTACAGGGGCAGTGAGACAGAGGTTTCTGATATGATTCTATTGGCAATGTCTCTGTTAATCCTGGAAATTAACCCTTGCTGGGGAGAGGTGGGCCTTGGCTGGGGGAAGGGACATAGGAGAGAGCATCCTGTATTCGTGTCTATCAGTGTATTTAGAATCATGCATGATTTGCCAGTATTAGCATCCTCATTTCAGAGACAGGAGGTCCAAGGTTAGGTCCCCGTCGCATCGCATAGCTTTGACATTTGCACTTGCCAGCCTCTTCCTTCAAACAGTTTGGTTTGGGGAGGGAAGGACTTGGACTCAGAACTAAGATTCCTACTCAGGAGAAATAAACTAAGGTCTTAATGGCAGTTAACTTGACATACAGTGTGTGCATGGATGAGGACCTACTGAAAATCAAACGGAATACCTGCCTTTGATGAGTTCCCTCTGCTACAGTGAAGAAAATGGAGCAGGTACCCTAATCTCTGTCAAGTCACTTTTGTGGGGAGAAAACTACTTTAAAGATGACAGGAAATGATGAAAAGTATTTACTTTTTGTGATAGAAATTACAAAAAGATGGAGAAATGGAATAAATTTCACCCATTATCATTACAGTGCCAAGAATATAATTTCAAAGTCCCCTTGGGAACAGAGCTGGGCCATGGACACGAAAAGGCAGGCAATCTAGCTCTTGCCTCCCCTTCCTACAATACAAAATTCAAAAAACACTTCTAAAGTTTAACAATGTTGATGTTTACTCCCAATTTGAGAAAAGCTTCTTTTCTTCAGAGACAGCCCCCCCCCCCTTGGAATGCTTAGGGTGGCTGTCAGTACAGTGGTGGGTTAGTGGGGGGCTAGTGAAAATAGGTAATTTTTCAGGTAAATCAGGACTTGTAAACGGTTTGCACCTTTCTACCTATATTAGATACAAATATAATAAAGAAAACTTGAGGGGGGAGGGAACCTTAGAAAAATACAAAGGAATAAAAAGGACAAAAGCCTCTCACTAGTAGATAATTACTGTTAATAAACACACTGAAAAATACCGTATATTGCCCAAAAGCAATTGTGCTGTGTGTTGTGTATAAAGATGCATTTATCTTCTTCTTTTAAAATAGTCATGTGTGCATGCTCTTTTGTAAGTTTTTTTTTTTTTTTCATTTAGCAAAATACTGTGAACATTTTCCCACATCAGTAAAATTCCTCTTCTCTTACGGCATGCTTAGGTGATAAATGATGATATGACAAACGTCCAGGTACATAATTCTCTGTGCACATTTCGGATTATATGCTTAGGAAAAATTCTTAGAAGCCACTTCTTTTGGTCAAAGGATATCCATCTTTTTTTTTTTTTTTTTTTTTTAAGAACATCTGAAACACACTGTCATATTGCACTTCCGTGAGTTTGCAGGACGTTATTCTCCTACCAGCAGTGTGCAACAGTGCCAGCTTCCCCATCTTCTCGGCAACATGGGGCATTAAAATTTGTGCTAATTAAATTGGGGGGGGGTTTACCTTTTACACTAGCTGTTCAGATTGATGTGATTGATAGGAGAAAGGTTACAGATAGTGACAGAAGTGGATCTCAACATTGCAACCCCAGAAGAAAAGAATATTTTCCCAGGGGTTTGTTGGAAGGCTA
>PVKH010004508.1:0-23266 GCA_004027955.1 Chaetophractus vellerosus | reverse complement strand
TAGTTCCAGAGGGACACTTTGCAAAGCAGCAAAATCCTGAGTAAATAGTATTATAGAGGAAGATTAAAGCATCCATGTTTTCACCTATCTAAGGAATATATTTCCATTTGTATTTAGTGCCCTAATCAAGGTGTGATTTTTTTCATCCAGAGGAAGAAATGTTTATCTTTACTATGGCCAAAGCACATGCAAAATAAAAAGATACAGAATTCTGGACTTGTAGGGTACATTCTTTAGGTTAAAAATAGAAATGCAACACATGGGAGGCATTGAGGACTTTGGCAACTGGATTAAAATTTCACACTTCAAGTCTCCCTGCTCTCATCTTGGATGAATTCAAATTTCATATTACAGAATGAACACGGTTTCTTTTTTATTTTCATTCCATTTTAGAAGTCCACTTCATGAAAATACCCTGGATGCTGCAAACACTTGGAACTGTTCCATGTCTGAGTTCTAAAATTCTCTATCTACAGCCTCTCATATCAGAACTCAGTTTCTCTTCCTTCTATTCCATTTCCTCTTCAAATTTGAGTCCTTATCCCCATCTTCTTTACCAAAATCTGTGACCCACTCCTGATCTAACTTCCTCTCTGATCCAGCCTAGATTCCATACACTGTGACATCTAACATTCTCCTGATTGCAATGCCTTCCCTGTGTCCCTTGCATCCAGTCTTCCCCCTTTCAATAGGCCCCCATATTATCTCCAACTTTCTAAAGTTCATATCTGATCATATCACTTGCTTACTGTACTTTAATAATCCCACTAAACCTACATGGTAAAAACTTAATCCCTGGATATGGTCATAAACCATCTGGCTGGCAATTATCCCTAGTCTAATGCTACTTTCTAGCTATTCACATCAAACAATTTATCTTTTATCCAGAACATATTACCTCAGACCCCCAAAAGGCCATTTTTTCTCATTTCTCTGTACCTTCAAAAGACTATGAGCACTGAAAGCCAAACATATTTTCCAAGCACATTGCCCTTTCCAGTGGAGAATCAGAGCATCTACTATGTAATTACACCCTTAGCATCTTGTCCTTCTTGCCATTACATCCTTTTTCCAGTGATCCTTAAACTAATATATTCAATCCTTTGATTCTCCCATTATGTGTTATATACCTTGAAAGCAAGAACCACGTATCAATGTACTATCAGCACCAGGCAGGACAATGAGAACTGTGATTCCAGTGCTCATTATACTACTTGGCGTGGTATTGCTAAATACTTCTTAACAAAAATCAGAAAACGAAAAGATATTTGCATGCCTATAATGCCCACTCCTCATTCAGACAAATTTTCACTCATCAAGGAATATCATAACCCTTAACTAGCCACCACTCAATATTTATTAAAGGACCACTATATTTATAAGAATTCTTTAAAAGTTGCTAAATTTACCCATTACTCAAAATCAGTAATAATCAAGCCCTTCACTAAAGAACCTCTGAAATGTCATATTTTAAAAGTTGTGTATCCTATTACATAATACCTATATGTGATGTGTTTTTATTTTAAAATACAAAGATTTTACACTAATTTAGTTCATTAAAAAATAGAAAAAGTCTACCAAGTCCAGAAATATAACTGAAATGTAGAAGAATCTACATTATATATCAGATTGCTCTGATAGGCTAGTTTTTCTTTACTTATATTCCAATATTTTTACATATGAAGTTTAAATAAAAACTATATTTCTTACTACAAGAAGCAATATTTTAATATAATTTAACATTTCATACAGTTTTTCATAGTTTTACATTTTTAACCTAATATTTTAAAATCAAAATGCACTTTAAAATCTTTACCTTAAAGTTACAATTAATTATAATGATAAATTACATGCTTTTCTTCTGTAAATCATGTTACATGACAAGTTAGTTCTTAAAATCAGTGTCACCTTACCAATAAAATTTGGGAGATGGAAAAAATGGCAAAAATTTTGCAGCTTAATAAACAGGTTAAATGATCTCTAAGGATAAATGACCAGAATACTGTCAAAGAGATAATGCAATACAGGACACCAATAATGAAAATTTTGATATGTGTTTCTTGGTAGGAGTTGAAGTTGAGTCATACAAAAGACTAAGAGTCTAGAATCCACCTATTAATCACTTTGACTCTCTCAAATAAATACTCTTTGAAGGTTCTTCTTTGAAAACAAGAGAGGTAAAAGTGCCACTTCTAATTCTGGCTATAATGGTCTAGCTTGTATCAGACCATTCCACTCAATAAAAATTGGAAAAGATGGAGACATATAAAACCAATCTGTTTTAAGGCATGGGAGAGCTAAACTTGAAAAGCCAAGATCCCCAAGAGAAGAGAAATATTTAGGGATATTCTGACACATAGTGCATCTTTTTAAATCCTTGAGTCATCTTCCAGTTCATTAATAATGACTGAGAATCTAAGTATCTTTCAGCAGTTTCAAGGACCAGGAACAGAAAAATATATATAATTCAGTGTCTATCAATGAGGAGAGAGACTGGTAAAATCCCCAAGTTTTCACTTGTAAGATTAAAAGTCTATAAGTTAGAATTAATGGAAAACCAGAAGTAGAAAGCCTTCACAAAGATAAAAACCCAAACTAAAATAAATTTAATCTATGAATAGCCTAAGATGATCTTATTCTAGACTAACTCTGGCCATTTTCATACATAATATTCAGTTTTCACTCAAACAGGAAATAAAGGGACCTATAGATGATTCTAATATTGGAAATGTCAGACATGGACTTTTAAATATATATGACTAATATATTAAAGAATACTTGTGAGTATAGTGGGGTTAATATCAGCATATAACTGGAATCTTTAAAGAAGAATTAGCGTGGAAAAATCTAGAACTAAAGAATACAATTAATGGAAGATTTAAAATAACTTAATAGATGGATCTGAAAACAAATTAGAGGTAGATGAAGAAAAAGTTAGTGAATTGGAAGATAGCTAGCAGAAAATACTTAAACTAAAGCATGGGAAATAAATTCACATTCCAAACTACAAAATATTATTGACAGATATTAAAGAATACACAAATAGCTGGAAGTATTTTCATGTATCAAAAGACTCAGTAATGTTAAGATATCAATTTCTTCCAAATTGATAAGATTATTTCAGGGAAATCTCAAAAATCCAGACAGTTTTTTTTTTTGTTGTTGTTGTTGTTTATCATGGTCATTGACAAACTAATTATAAAAATGGTGTAAAGGTGAAAAGGGACAAGAATACCCAGATGATCTAGAAGAAAGAAAAAAGAGCGTATACAATGACCATAATGTAGGTTAATATTGCCAGAGACTTTTTTCATACAAATTGGGCTTATAATTTTTTCTCAGTGAATAAGCTTTTAAGAGAATCAATAAATTATCTTACATATTCTGTATTTTTCAATTAATCATTAAATTTTTATGTTTTCAAAGGTGTCATTAAAATAGAAGCACATCAAAGGCAAATCTAATGGTTAAATAGTTTATATTGATGGTGTAATCCAACTGTGAAATAAAGAATCAGATTCACTATAGTATTTCAATCATTTGCACAATTATGTCTTTTTAGCGCATTTAAATTGTAATTATATAGTATTGTATTATAAGGAATTGTTTCTCACTTTTACTGTCTCTATTTTAACCAAAACATTTTTCACCATTTCTACATAGCATTGCTTTACCAAACTCTAGGCTAGTATTTAAGCTTCACTTTCTAGGAAGTTTTAAAGCTGACCTTGAAATAAACTTCAAGCAATTTTTATATATTATTTTGAATGTTATGATTATTGTATTTTGCCCTTCAGACATTATTTTCTCCTTTATCAGTAAAATCTTCTGATCGTCTTTCATTTAAATTGCCTATCACGTGTGTAGTACAAAGAGACAATTTTTATCAGGTTTTTGAAGTTTAATTTCATCTTTGAAAACATATTTTAAATAAGCATTTAAACCCATTTTACTGTTTCTTGACTGTCTATTGAAGCTTACTATCATGTCACATGTTACAATTGGGATGATACTAGTATCCTCTTTGCTGTTAAGTATAATGATTTCATGTTCCTTTGAACTTTTTAAATTACATGTTTTAGCAGGTTTCAATTTCATACTTCTAACTCTCATTTTTTAATTTCTGAATTATCGTTTCAAACTATTTTTAAAGTAGAGTAAGATAAAACAGTAACTTATGGATGTATCTAAATCACAAATCTTTGAACTATTTGGTACATTTAGTGAGAAAGTAGAATTAAGCACTATAGCATGTAACCAAAAATTCTGATCTAGAGTAATTTTGGCAGGAAGATGAATTCGTTAGTGTGAAGTTTTTTAAGTATTAAAATGAAAACAAAAATAAAACTGGTTCATAAGGTGGTAAATTAAATTTTCAATGTGGTCCTTCATAATATTAACAATCCATGCCATTATTAGCATAATTTGTTTGCTCTAAAATAGTGCACCCTGTTCACATTGATACATCTATACCACTGAGTTCCTTATAACTCAAAAGAACTTAAAAATATATCTATAATATTAGTCAACATAGCAAAATGCTATTCTGCTCATTTTGCATATGAACATGCATGAAAATACTCTTAAAGAGTGTAAAAATTCAAAGCCATTTTTCTCCAAGTGTACAGGGAGACGTGACACTTCTGTGAAAAGTGCCTTGTTTATTCTACATCTGTAGCAACACACTGACATACACCCATGAACTGTCACCTGTAACGTACTCTAGTTTGAAAAGCATGACACCAGATACTTTGAAATCTATCACTAGATTAAGGGAGGCTACTGGAGAACTGGCTGCATAGAGTACATTTCCTTGATGACCACAGGTTTGTTTTTTAAAATTGTGCTTTAGTATGTTGTCTTCACTGAGGAGGAGGCAGGGGTGCTACTATATTTCTTTCTGTGTTCTAACTGCTGTGGCTTGATAAAAAATTCACCTTAGCTTAAAAACTTTTAATAATATATATAGCTGAAAAAATGAGGAAGAAATACCTGGTATATCTAAGTAACTAAGACATCTTTGGAGACAGAGTGACTTCATTTCTGTATCATTACTCCCTCTCCTACACTAGCCCAACCTTGATACATATAAGGCAGAAAGAATAAATCAGATGTGTTTAAAATTAAGAGATAATATTTAATCTTATATGTCAGTAGAATTTTAGAAGTTCTAACTATAAGTAACAAAGTTAACAGTGTAAAATACCCTGAATTCAGTAAATCTGAAGGAATTTTGGTACTAAGAGATAAGAAAATATAATCAATATTCAGAATGTAATGAATTAGAATATTCATTAGATTATTAGAATGACCAGTGGCACAGTCACCCCATTGAGGAGAAATGCCCTAATGAAGCTCCCTTTTTAAAGCCATTTACCACATTTAAAGAGTTTCTTGTTGCCATATTTAAATTCTATTTATGATATATTAAATATTAAAACTTTTTACTTTTCTCATTGTTGAAATCTGAATATAAACCCACTGGTTAATACCTAACATCTTTGGACTGCACAACCCCAGGGAGTGGCTTTCATATGGCTGTTAATATGAATGGTACCACCCAAGACTGACAGCCTGGCAACTGATCATTCACAGACATAATACATTTATGAAACTGGTACTTTTTTTTTTTCATAAAAAAGTCCATAAAGTTACTGACTTAAGTGCTCTTTGCTCTCCGTGGTTCATCTGAAATGTTAATTCATCCATCTAGCCCATTTGAACTCACATGCATAATATTTTATTTTTCATCTCCCAGTAGCATGCTGTTGTAACTAGACAGACTTTTTTCACAGCAAAGCGAATTTAGGATTATCTAATATTGCTTGGCAATGTTATAAAAGGAATTACAGGCATTGAAATACTGTGCACCACTCCCACATCTTTTGCCTCACTGTGCAGTCAGCCAAATTATATATTTATTAATTTTGTTAAGCTTGCCTCATGAGTCAATAGATTGAATAGAGTCCCTGTTAATTAAGTTTGCTGATGAAATGACTAGAAGTTCGGAGAGGAGCTTTGGAATTTAAAATGAGTTTAACCAGCTGGAGGGGATTTATGCATTGGATAAGGATTGGACTAGATGACCTCTAGGTCCTTTACCACTTTGGGATTCTATAAAAGACCGAGAAATCAATACAACAAGAATTTATATGAAATGAGTTCAATATAACAAAAAGTTAGCTGGAATGAATTAATTAAAAAAAAAAAATATATATATATATATAATCAAAATTAGAAATGGATGGTTAAGCAGACATAATTTTGAATTCTAACAGAATCTAAACATGAGTTACCAATTTAGTGTAACACTGAGTTGCCTTGCTCAAAACTTTTCTATAGAATACTTTTTATTGTGCACTAGATTGGATAATCTTATAGTCTATACTTCCTGATCAGTCAACAATACATTTTTCTGACCCTGGATGATTAGGTTTGGCCAAAAGAATATGTATAGAAGTGATGCACATCACTTTCAGGGCTGCCGCATAAATGTACCCTCTACATACTCCTCCAATCTATTTTCTAGGCCAGTTACAAAGGAGTGACCTTCAGGGCAACTTGGATGCCATGTATCCAAGATGGGCTTATGTCTAAAAATACACACTCACACATAACACATGCATGCATATATATATATATATATATATATATATATATATATATATAATTTTCTTATTGCACAATTAAAATGGCTGAAGTCTTGAGCAGGTATATCAGAAAAGAGAATATCAAAATGTCTAATAAGCATATCAAATGCTTCTCAATTTCATTCATCATCAGGAAAATGCAAGTTAGAACCTCAACGAGATACCATTATACACCCACCAGAATGGCTGAAAATAAAAAATAAAAATAAAAAAATTTACAATGTGAAATAGTGGTAAGATTATGAAGCAACAGAAAATTTTATGCATTGATAAGAAAAGTGTGAATTGAGAGAGTATGATAATATTACTAAAGCTAATCATTCACATACAGTTTGATACAGAAATTCCACTCTTAGGTATTTCTCCAACAGAAATGCATGCATACGTTTACCAAATGACATGCACAGGAGTGTTCTAAAGAACTTTATTCATAATAGAAAAAATGTAAAAAACACTAATGTTCATCAACAGTAGAATGGAAAAATTATGAAATATTCATACAATGGAATATCATAGGAAAAAAAACTCCTTTATTCAAGGCTGAATATTATTGTACAAAGAAGTCCAGAAACAAATGATAACAAAATTTTATTTATATAAAGTTCACAACTAATTTATAGTTATATAAATAAGAACAGTAGTTTCTATCAGTGTGGGAAGTAGTATTGACTTATAGGGGCTTGTGGGAGGCTTCTGAAATACTAGTAATGTTGTATATTTTGACTTGGGTTATAATTCCCTGGTAATTTTATTTATAAAAATACATAGAGGGGGTCGGCTGTAGCCCAGTGGATAGGGCACCGGTTCACCACATGGGAGGCCCCGGGTTGGGTTCCCAGGGACCTCTCCAAAGTGGGCAGACTGCCTTGAGAGGGCAAGCTGCCGTAGGCAGGGCACAGCCGCCACGGGCAGGGCAAAAAGCCGCCACAGGCAGGACAAGTCACCCTCGAGCAGAGCAGAGCCGCCCGCGAGCGGAGCAAGCCGCCTACATGGTGAGCTGACTTGGCGAGACAAAGCAGACATAGAAGAACGCAGAAAATGAGCACACAGCAAGAGCAAGCAGAAAGGGGGGGGGATATGTAACAAAAAATAATAATAAAATAAAATAAGGCATGCTTTAAAAAAAATACATAGAGCTGTAAGCCTAAAATTTGTGCATTTTACTAGAATTTTTAAAACGTTTACGAAGGAGTTAGAGCCTGATGAGTTTAGGTTAAATGTCCCTAAAACACATCTGAAATATTAAGAGAGTAGAAATACCACACAATTTCCTTTCTCAAAGGAGATTCAATGATTTAAATGCAATTGTGTCCAGAGGCAGGCTGGGAGATTAGATGACCTTTCTGGGTCCCTTTCAGCCTATGACCCTATGATCTTTCCTACAATGTGTTTTCTCATAAGCCCCTTCAGTCTTTCTATTTCTTCTAGTATTGAGTTGTCCAGGATTGAATTTAATACTCTAAGGGGTTTCTCACCAGGGTAACATAAGTAGAAAGTCTGTCACCTCACTAATAGATAATATGATGGAGTTGTATCCAGTGGGAAATCTCAGTGGCATTTTATACAGACCTTCTACACTTGGATGGATAATGCAAGTTCATATACAATTTTCTCTCTGCTCTCACCTCTGGATATTTTAACATTTCTTCACAAGTTTTCCTTCACGTTGCATGCTTTGTGCTAGATTTATTTTTCCCCTAGAGGTTCTAAATTGACTTCCCTTTTTCAACCTCAGAATAATTTTTTAAGTAGTCTAAGATTGTGAATATGTGGAATGGAGAATACTGGAGATTTCAAGAAATTTTATGGAAAAAAATTAGTGGGTTCTACATAAGCAAGGATATTAATTGATCAAATAAGTTATTTTGTTGATAAACATATATTAGCCTTATATGAACACGACTAAAGACACTCTAGAAAAGATATTAAAATGTTTTATATAAAATGATATTATAACTACAAATATTTGAGATTTTATTCATTAAATTTTCTTTCATAGTAATTATCTGGCTATTAATCATACCATTAAAATTCTTGATTAGCTTAGCTTCAATTTTTTTTAAATGAATCAATACACACTAAAGAATACTATATTAAGAAACAAATTATTACTGCTAAAATGTTGCTAATTTCAAGTAAAATTTAATAATAATTTCCTTTTAGTTTATGAAATCTATTTTGCTCTGGCATTGTTGGATATATAAAAAGCAATGAAGAATTAGTTAGCTTCTGTTCAACATAGACATTTTAGGAGTACTTTTCAATTGGAGAATTCACTAGGTACAGAAACCTATTATTTCTGGAAGTTCCCCAAGCAAAACATTTACTCTGGAGAAAAAAGCTAACAGATTTGAAGACCTCTACATTAAATGACACTATAACATTTGTTCCCAGACTTTTAAAGCTCTCCAAAGGCTGTAATTTTAGGACACCCATTGAAACTTCATGCCACTAAATGGATTGGGGCGACGACAGAAAAACAGCATTCCACTGGTACTGTGCATCTGTGTATATCGCAATCTCTAAATACAGCTAATGGAATCTCAGTGTGGAACCAGAAAGGATTTTTCCAAATTCATTATAGTTGCGGCTTAGTTGAAAGATTGACTTTGCACTGGAAATTGAAAATCTAACTTCACAATATAGTGAATCATTGGAGAAAACATAAACATTTCAATGCATTGAAGCCTAGATGCAAAAGGCATGATTCACAGAAAATCTTTACTTGATTCAAACATAAGCCAAATGTCAATATAATTTGAAAGAAAATTTATAGGAATGCAAATAAGTACTGATTTGAGAGAAATGGAATTTTTTTTAAAAATACACAGCCAATTAGTAAATATTTCAGTCCATGGAAAATTTGTAAGGTAGTGCACAGTAACCAGAATTAGTTTTCATTGAAGAAGAATCTCCTTTATCACACAACTGATATCAGAGAAAGAATCCTAAGTGATATCCATCATATGGGCATGCCTAATGGGCAGATGAGTAGGTTTCAACCATTCATTCATTGAGTCACTCAAACTTTGTTTAGATGCAATGACCTAAAAGCTTATAAAAGGGTAGATTCTATCATCCATAATTTTGTTCACTGACATATTTCTGAAAATGTTTTTCTAATCATAGATTTAACTCCATTTCCTAATATCAGTGGGCTATTTGGCCTACAGTTTATAAAAGCAGAAAACTCTAGAACTATTTCTGAAGACCCCCAGGATTTTATGGATCCCTGATTGAAAAATGTTGGCCTAGTTGATTAAGATAATCACATCCTCTTTTCCTAAAGGGCTTTGCGAATGTGGAATCCATAACCAGGCCAAGCCCTGTTGCCATCTGCCAATCATACAGACCTTTTGTAAGTCAGGAAAGAATTTTGATTAATGCCCATCTCATGTATTCATAGAACTGAACATCTTGTAGCAAGGAAATAAGGAAGATCTCTGACCAACTGAGATCAAGAAATTTCCTTCCCACCGAAATAAGGAAGTTTCCTGCCAATGGCCATCCAGGAACGAATCTTGTGAGGAGGTGAATCCTCCCAACAACCATGTTAAGTGAGTTGGAAGTGGATCCTCCCCCGCTTGAGCCTAAAGATGAGAGGGCTTGTATGCAACATCATGAGAGAACTTGAGGCAGCAGCACCCAGATTGGATTCCTGACTCAGAACTGGGAGATAAAAAAATGTTTGTTGCTTTAAGCAACTAAGTTGTTTGTTTGTTTTTTTAAAGCCACTAAATTTTGAGGCAATTTGTTGTACAGAAACAAATAACTAATACATAACCTAAATTACATATTTTATATCCCTGGTAAAGTAGCATTAACTTGTCTTATCACATCTAGTGACTAGAATTTCAACTTAAAAATTGCTTTGAAAATATTGATAATTGTTGAATTTGGGTCATGAGTATTTTGGGGTTTATGATACTATTCTCTTTACTTTTGTGTATTTAAAAAACAATGCAAAAGTTTCTTGAGATGTTATAAAAATCAGAAAGAGGTTCATATTTCCCCTTCCCCCTTTTCTTTCAGAATAAATGTTATTTCCTTTCACATTTTCTTACAGGAATTATTCCTCATCTCTTTTAGCTTATTTAAAAGCTTAATGATATAACTATATAGAGTTGCCCCAATCTGATTTAATATTGCTTTGGAAGATTAAAAAGAAAAAGTAGGAACTATAGGTGAAAGAGGTTTCTAACTGACAGGATTGTTTAATGAATATTGACTTTACTTAAGCAAACCTGAGTTCAAAACCATGCATATATTGCATAGATTGGTTAATATTATTGATTCTCGATCTTTTTTATATTTAAAACTGATTTAATAAAACCTGCCTCATTTGGGCTATAATAAAGACCACTAATATAAAATTACCTAACAATTGGTGAGTAATTATCATGGTACATGGCAATTATTTTTCTTGTTTTATCTCACACAGACTTTAAAAGAGTCCCCATAAAATAGATTGTTATTACTCCTATTTATTATTAGGGAAACTAGACACCAAGATATTAAGTAACTTTCTTAAGGACACACAGTAGTAAGTGATGAACCTGGGAATTGAGCTGATATTTCAATCAGTTAGCTACGTTATAAGACATTATATGTTATGTATCTAAAACAGTGTGTGGCACAGAGCAAACGTAAGTTTAATTCGTTTCTCATCATCTCCATGCAAAGGCATAGTTGAGTCAATGAGATAACTATCTGTATTTTTCAGGTTTCTATTGACATACTGCTGTATAACTCCCCACAAATTTCCATGGTTTACTACAACAATCACTCATTTTTAGCTTACTGGTCTGTGAGTTGGCTAGGAAAACTCTGCTTCACACAGCAGATTAAGTCATGATGCTCCATGTTTTTCTTTTTCCAGACCAACAGCTACCCAGGGCAATCATTTCTCAAGTCAGATGGTGGAATCCCCAAGGAGGGTAAACAGAAGCATTTAATGCTGCTGGAGGCTTCAGCTCACAACTGGCACATTCTCAATGTGTCCACATTCCACTGGCCAAAGACAGTCACACGGCCAATCCTAAAGTCAATGAAGAAAGAGCATATACTAGGCCAACAATCATGGCATGGAGGGGAAGGAAGAATGTACAAATACTACTACCACATCATCCGTGGAAATGTTATGAAAATAAGTATTGAATAATTATATAGTTGATCTTTAAATTTTATGTACTCTGGAATTTTATAGTTGTAGTATAATAAAATGATTGCTTCCTAGCACTGAAGTCATTTTCAGGTTAATATGTCTATTAACACTAGCCAGAAAACATTTATCTGTGGTTATTATCAAGAAACTCTTTCTTCCATACTTTCTCAAATTAATGTCTAATGACTCTAGAATAACATCTATAATTACTGATTACTTTAGAAATTGTGTCCTCAGTCACCATAAATTTAAATATTTGTTGCTTTCTGGGTTGGGCTTACACAATTTTAGATTTCTATTAGTAGAATACAACTGAGATTTGTTTTAACCAATTCTCCTTATCAGAATTCTTTTGTACCAGAAAATTTAAGGAAGGTCAAAAGACTGTGTGTTTTGATTGCCTTCTGTTTTTATCTATCCCTCCTTGACTTAATTGTCACTTTCTCCTTTATCCAGGGATGCCCCTCCTTGTTGCTTCCATTTCACTAAAAGCTTTGTGTGTTTGTTTTTGAGTGAATGGTTTATGTGTTTGTCTTCCTCACAGCATTGTAATTTCCTTCAAAGAAGGGGCTGGATTCCCTTTATTTTGGTTTCATTTTTGCCTGTTATCATGCCTAAAACCTAGTAGGTATCCAGTATTTGCATAGTAAGTGAAGATTAGCTAAATACATAGAAGATGTACTTTACTACCTAGCTTGTCTCTTAAAAGTATAAAGTTCTAAGTTTAAAATAATAGGTTTCGACTGAAAAATATCCTGGTTAATTCATTTTTCTAAATAGAGTATAAGACTTGAATTATCACCAAGCAAGATGAAAAAAAAGTCATCATTCACAAAACTTTCAGGAAAGGCATGTTGAGAGCAAGATAAATTTAAGGAAATCTCTACACAATCAACATGACACACAAGAAAGCAGCTCTAATCCTAGAGAACAAAGACTGTCATACCACGTAGCATATCAAGAAATTTAACTACAACTTGGGGCTTAAAAAAGGGTTTCTGGTCAAGATGGAAAGTGGTTTCTGGTCAAGAGACATTACTGGGATGAAATTATTGTACAAAAAGAGTAGCTAGTAACCAAGGGTATCAGGATTCCTGCTCCAGGTTCACCTTTAGTAAATCAGAACCAAGTTCTGGTTGGCAACAGATCTCAAGTTAAATTCTACCATAGAAGAGAGGAAAAGAAAAGGAGAAAAGACAGCATTATTGAATATCAAATATTTCCTAGGAATTCCATTGGATGTCTGCCCATATATCATTTATTCATTTATTCAATATATATATTTACTCTCTACTTGTGCCATGTACTATTTCATGTTATTTATATTTTGTTTTATAGTTATGTAAAAATATCTGTTATTATTTTATTATTTTATGCATTAAAACAAGGCAAAAATAGAAAAGACTAAATTTCAGTGACAGAGACATAGAAATTAAATGTAAAATAGTAATATGACATTTTAGACACAGCCTTTTCTATGAGAACATAGAAGAAAACCTGACCTAGACTTGGGAGAACAGGGAAAGCTTCCGATGGAGGAAGTGATTTTTAAGCTGAGAACTGTTAGCCATAAGAAGAACAGTTCAGGAGAAAGAAAGACATGGACAGATTGATAAGGCTTTCTTATAATAAACCATGTTATGGAGTTTGGATTGAGGAAATTTAATAATCACAAGTTTAATGTGTCATTTTGACAATGCCTTATACAAACACCCTTCTATGGGAAAGAATTGCTAATTTTTTTCAGAGTCCCAGAAAACTTCTCTCCTATTATCACTGTCATATATTAGAACATGTGTTCGTTCCTGAAATAATTCTTGTGGCTAGGAAAATTACATGTATGATAGGCTTAGGCTTGGGTGCCTCTGGCTTAATAAGGCAAAAGTATATATAATACTAATAAAAAGAAAGAAGGTACAAATAGTCTTAGCTCTTTAAATTGACAATATGATGGCAATATATTAGAGAATTTTTTCTCTTATGTTATGAACAACCTTATGTCAATACATTTGAAAACGTAAATAAAATGGGCAATTTTGAAGAAAAAATAAATAACTAAAATTGATTTAATAGAAAAACTAAAGAAATCTGAATCTATTTAAAAAGTGAATCAGTTAGGAAAATTTTTTTCTCTAAAACAGGCAATAGACCCAGCTCATTCCCCTTACGTTTAAAGCCTTAAAGGCACAAATAATCCTTACAGTACCAAAATATAATTCAGAAATGCCAAAAATGGTTTATTCTAGGAACCCAAAGTTTGTGCAATATATTAAAAAACGGCAATTCAATTAATATTATTGCTCAACTCCTCTATTTCCTCATTCATCTTTTGTCTGGAAATTCTAACCATATTTGGAAGAGGTATATTGAAGTTTCCTCTTATAAATATATAACCATCAATTTCTCCCTTCAAATCTGTTGTTTGCATCATATATTTTGAGGTTCTTTTGATAGTTGCAAATGCATTTACCATTGTTATATCTTTTTGCTTAACTGATGCTTTATTACTATATAGTGCCTTTCTTTGCCCCTTTTAACAGTTTTTGAATTAAAGTATTTTGTCTGATGTTAGTATAGCCACCTTCACTCTCTATTGTTTACTATTTGCATGGAATATATTCTTCCATACTTTCCCTATGAACATTCTTGTATCTTTGAATTTAAGGTATTTTGTAAACAGCATATAATTGAGTCAAGCTTTTTTATTCATTCTGTCAGTAAATGTTTTTTGATTCTCTAACCCATTTATATTTAGAGTAACTACTGATAATTCAGGACTTCTATCATTTTGCTCTTTGATTTTTTTTTAAGTCATATATTTTTTGTCCCTTGTTTCTTCCATTATTGCCTATTAAAACTTTTTTCTATGCTTTAAAGATTTTCAAACAGTTTCCTGTGTAGATAAAAAGTTAAGATTAAATTAAGCTAGCAACCATGTGGGAATCAAAGTACAGAAAAAGAATACTACTACTAATATCTGAAATATATTCAGTGATTTGTGTATGAAACTAGTTAAATCCTAATCAAATATTCAAATAATCCAAGGAGATAAGTACTATTCATTTTACTATATTTACTAATAAACAAACCAAGGGGCAGAGTGCAGAAACCTGGCCAAGAAGACAGGATTGGAGCAGCCAGGGCATTATTGCCTCTTTTTTGAATGTAGTTGATCTTTGATAACCCTATAGAATCCCTTCTCATTTCCTTCTGTGCATATTTTTTTGGTATTTTCTTTGTGGTTACTATGAGGTTTAAGTTTCACATCCTAAACCTGTGACAATTTCGTTTGATTTGATACCAATTCAATTTCAATAGCATATACAAGCTATATCTCTATGCCTATCTCCTCACCTTCATAATATTCTCATCTCAAATGTATATTGGGTCCAAAACCATAGATTTATCATTCTTTGTGTATTTGTATTTTAGATCCTATTAGAAGTAAAAAGTAGAGTTACAAACCAAAAATACAATAGTATTGGCATTATATTAACCCATGTCATTACCTTTACTGGAGATCTTTATTTCTTCATGCACCTTTGATCTATTGTTTTGGGTCCTTTTCTTTCAACATAAAGAACTTCCTTTTAGGACTGTATTGGTGTTGAAATCCCTTGGCTTTTGTTTATCTGCGAATGTCTTAATCTGTTCCTTACTTTTGAAAGAGTTTTGTTGGATGTAGAATTCTTGGTTTTTTTAGTGTTTTAAATATGTCATCCCACTGCCTTCTTGCCTCCATGATTTCTGACCGAAAAAAAATTTCTTAAACGTATTGAGGTTTCCTTTCTAAATGACATGTTGCTACTCTCTTGCAGCTTTCACAATTCTCCCTTTGTCTTTTACATTTGACAGTCTGTTTATAATGTGTCTGTGTGGATTTGAGTTTATCATGTTCAGATTGCACTGAGCTTCTTGGATGTGTGTATTCACGTCTTTCATTAAAATTGGGAATTTTTCAGCCATTATTTCTTCAAATATTCTTTTTGCTTCTCTCTTTCTTCTCCTTCTGAGATTCCCAGAATGTGTATATTGGTACACTTGTAGTATCCCACATGTTTCTTAAGCTCTTCATTCATCTGTTCAATTTCTTCATTTTTTTTTAATGTTCTTCAGACTGCATAAGTTCAATTGTCTTATCTTCAAGTTCACTGAGTCTTTCTCTTGTCAGCTCCAATCTACTGTTGAACCTCTCTTGAGAATTTATTTCAGTTACTGTATTCTTCTTCTCCAGTATCTCTATTTGATTCCTTTTACGATTTCTATAACTATACTGAAATTTTATTTTTCTTCATTTATCATTTTCCTGATTTTCTTTAGTTCTTTGTCCATGGTTTCCTTTAGCTCTTTGAACATATTTAAGATAATTTTTAAGAAATCTTTGTCTGTTATGCCCAAAATTTGGTCTTCTTCACTGATAGTTCTAATGCTTTCTTTTGCTTTTTCATGGGCCTACATTTCCTGTTTCTTTGTATGCCTTGTAATATTTTGTTGCACACAGGGCATTTTAATATTTTAATGTGTTATATCTGGAATTTAGTGACTTTAGTCTATTCTTTAAGCTTATATCCAGCTAGCTTTATGTCAGTGATTTCCTTGAATGCTGGGAGCTAACAACAACAAAAAAATCTTTCCCAGGCTTTTGCATATTAGCCTGTTTGAATGCTCTTAGGCAGAGCTTAGACTGTCTTACAATGCATTTAAAGACCAGTCCAACACAAAAGCATAGGGCCTTCCCCAGTCTTTTCTATCACACAGCTCCAAATGTCCCCTTTTCCCAAGTAAACAGTCTTTCCTCCTAGTCCCAAGTACCACACTGCATTTTTACTTTGTGAATCAATGAATCAAATTTCCTAATAAAGCTTTCACATAAGGAAAAGTTTGTCACAAGTACTCCATTCATAGAACCAAGAAAGAAGTTTTTCATATAGAGCATCTGCCAAATATTTGCTGTTTGAGACCAGGAAATATCAAATCCTATTTTTTTTTTTTTTTTAATTTTTGATGTACTAGGGCCCGAGATCGAACCCATTTCCTCATACACGGGAAGCAGGCACTCAATCACTTGAGCTACATCTGTTCCCCTCAAATTTCTTAAACACATTTTTAAGCTAGGATTAAAAACTTAAAGAAAAACTACCAAAATGATTTTCTACCCATTTTATCAACATTCTATGCCAATATACAATAGGTATTTGATAAAACAACAATAATTTTTTTTACCCTTTTTGAAAGCAATTATTAAAATAAGCTAATGTGAGTAAAAAGTGTTTATGAAGCAGTGGTGTGAGTTTTGAAGGAAATATTTTTTCAATTTATTTTCTTTCAGAGCCTCTTATTCATGTATTTCATTCATTTCTCTTCAGACAATGAATGACACATATTTTCTTTAAGAAAGTTGTTTTAAAACCTTTTAGAGTATTTATAAAGTAGGATTACTTTTTCCATGAGAATTAATGAAGAATATATTTTCATCTTATTTCCAATTATTATTAAACATTTGACACTTTTGGTTATTTAAATTACTTTTTATGAACCTGAGATACATTTTTATCACATTGAGTCCTTGAACCAAGAGGAGAGAAAATTGCATATTAGCTTTATGTTCTCCAAGTCTAACCTAAACTAAAATGGACATAATGAAGATTTTTAAACCAACCTCTTTTGGGGTAAAATACTGAGATGTATAGGAACCTTGAATTTAGTTATTCTCTTCATAAAATCTGACAGCAGTTAAACATAGTTTCCACAGACAACTTCATGGCAATGAACTACAAATCCAAAACAATTTCCATACCTAGATACTTATTATGATTTTCTCAATTCTTAAAATTTTACACATGACTTAATAGTCCAATTGTCCCTGTCTCTGAAATGTTCTCCCAATTGATTAAAATTGGAAACGATCTCTGCTTACAAGCAAATATGGGGTTTTGCATGAACTACACTAGAATCATATTTTCTTAGACTTGGAAAGGAATATTCAGATCATCTAGGTCAAGACTCTTTCTAATAAAGAAATGATTTCATTACATAACAATGCTAGTAAATAGTCCAACTTCTACTTAAGCACTATTAAGTACTTACAAACTTTGGCAGACACTCCTCTAAGTTGCCAACCCACTATCCAATCAATTCTCCCCTTCTTATTCACAAAATCACAGAGATTGAAGCAATGATGTGTATCAAGAGGGTAACCCTGTGGTATAGTTCTAATGAGAGGCCAGCAGCAGCAGATTAACCATGATTAGTTTTCCTGATAAGAGACTTATCTTGGCTGGTAATCTGTTTTTTGCAGACATGATACCTAGAGGTATTTTCCTAGATATGGTGCTTATGAATATGAAGGAGAAAATCACAGTGAAGGAAGGTACCAGATCACTATTGGTATCATAAAGTCAGCATAAAGGTTTTGACTACATCAGTCTTCTTTACGCATAAAAAAAAATTAAACTGCTGTTGGGTTAATAGTAGTCAGATTTCTCACTTTTAGCCAAACACATTCTTTACTGATATGAAAAATGTTAAATAATCTAATTTAGAGTTTTGCCAAAAACTCAATATTTTAAGATACCTAAAATCTCCATTGTACTATTCTTGGAAAGTCTCCACATTTATATATCTTCAATTCCATTGATTTTCATAGATTTATCTTAATTATTTTCAAAGATAAATAATTCTCTATCTCGATTTCTCTAATTCCTAAGTATATCTTTTATGATCCTTACCATATTTTGCCTTTTATTCTAATTAATGGCACTTATATATCTTTTAATATGCTATGTATACCTTTAAAGAAACTAAATTGCTGAATATAAAAATATTATATATTTATAAATTATAAAGTACTACACAAATATTAATTAATGTTAGTATATTGTTTTTCTATTCTACCAGTGCCTTTTACCTGGTATATACTTCAAAAATATTTTTGAGTGAGAAATTCAATGAAATTTCTAATTCTGACAAATTATAAACATTGAGAGGATTTGGAAAGCTGTCATTATTTTAATGGTATTTCAAAACACCACCACTGTGCTAATTGCTACATGGCAAGAACTAACTAAAACCGTATGTGGATATCTTTCTGAACCATCTTTTTAGAAGTAAATTGAATTATTTCAATTGAATTACAGAAGTACAATATTTAAAGAAATCCTGTGGTGAAACCTTTTTGCAAATGTAATAAGTCTCACTTTATTCACCCATAATTTATCTACTGGGTTTTTTATTGCTCTAGGCAGAATTTGGATGCTACTAGCACTTGCAATAACTGGTTATATAAGCTCAACCAGCTTGCCAGGCAAAGAATTTAAATTGTTGTCAGAAAGCTGGGAGGAGAGGAAAGTGTATCTCTAAAAAATCTTAAATTCTTCCAATCAAGAATTCCAGTAAACAAGGTAATTTTGTCTAGATGAAGCTTGAGTTTACTGATCAATTTTCCCCAAAGGGTGGTCTAGAGACTACTTTATGTTCTATGGAATGCTCATCTCCTATGTAAATCTGAAGTTCTCCTGGTCAATTAAGATCCTTATTGTACAATGAAAATTTGCATTTTGAAGTCCACTGGTTCCCTTTTTCAGATCCTTCCTCAGTGTGGATTTGGTGTGATCAGAATACTGGCAGATGGAAGATCCGATTCAAAACTTAACACTACCTAAGATCAGTAACCTCTAGGTCCTTTATGGTGCTATATAATATTTAGAAATATTGTTTCATGAATAGAAATAATGGTTTATAATTAGGAAACCAATTATTCATCAGTAAATAGCTGTTTCCAAATTTCTGTAAATATCTCCAAAAACAACTTTCATTATATATGTCTAAGAAGACATTTACTAAGGTCATTTGAAAAGCTTCCACATTACTCTTCTAACTTTAAAATAAAGAATCTTGAAATCAACTGAAACTGCATTTTGCTTTTTTTTTTTTTTTTAAGATTTATTTATTTTATTACATATCTCCCCTTCCCCCCGCTGCGGCGATGCGCCGAGAGTGGTCACTGCGCAGGCGCGGCTTTCCCCGCTTGTGGGCAGTCTCTGCGTCCGTTCACGGCCGGCTTTCAGTTTGCGGGTGGCTGGCTGCGCTCCATCCGCGGGCAACCTGCCCTGCCCGTGGCGGCTCTTGCCCTGTCCGTGGCAGCTTCTTGCCCTGCCCACGGCGGCTCTGGCCTGCCCATGGCGGCTTGCCATTCTCAAGGCGGTCTGCCCGCTAGGAGAGGTCCCCGGGAATCGAACCCAGGGCCTCCCATGTGGTATGCCGGCGCCCTATCCACTGGGCTATCAAGCCGGCCCCTGCATTTTGCTTTTAATGGCCTCTACATTAAAACAGATTTCATCAACCAGGATGGAAACATAATTCTATATTACTAAAAAGACATCTCATACAGACATCCCTCTCTTAATCTTTCTTTTCTGCAAGTGCCTTTAATGACTAAATTTTTTTATACTAATTGAAAAACATAGCAGGGTTGGAGTTATGTAATCCAGAAAAACTTGTTCTTAATCTTAATCCATTCCTGTAAGTGTGAACCCATCATAAATAAGACCCTCTTCAAGATGTCATTTCAGTTAGGCTGTGGCTCAACTGAATCAGGTTGGGTTTTTCTTTTAAAGATTTTTAATTAGAGAAGTTGTAGGTTTAGAGAAAAATGATGTAAAAAAATACAGATTTAGCATATACTCCCTCTATTGTAAATACTTTGCATTTATATGGTACCTCTGTTACAATTGATGAAAGAATATTAAAATTGTAATATTAAATATAGTCCATACTTCCTTTCATTATATTTTAAGCCTTTTAAAAAACATTTTAACCAGTTTGCATTAATCATTTTGTTTAGGAAAACTTCTAATCATGGAATGCAAAAGCAAGCTTCTTACTGGGTACTATATGAAAGACAATACATATTAAATAAAACACCAGTACTGAGTTTTCTATCAATATATTAAAATAATGTTTAGGGGACTTCTGGGATGATGGTGGACTAGAAAGGCATGGGACTTTCTTCTTCTCCAGAAAAATAGCTAGAGGACAGCCTGTACCAGCCTGAAAAAAAGATCTTCTAGGGTTTAGGACACCAGGCGAAGGCTGGACACCACCCAGAGGAGAAAGGGACAAAAGAGGGGAATCATGACAACAGAACTGTGAGTTGAAACCGGCTGCTGCTGCTGCTGCTGGAACCCTCCCCCACATGATCCACCACCCCAGGAAAGCAGAGAGAGAGGGAACACAGCCTAAGGCTGACTCAGCTTCTGACCCACAAATTTGGTTTGCTGTGTCCCACCAGCCCTTCCAGGCCAAGTGGGACAACACCATGATTTGCCCTGGGAGCCAGCACAGGACAAAAGACATCTAACCCTCTCAATCTCCTCTCTTCTAGCAGGAACTGAGTGTTGAGGATTCACCTCCCCAGGAAAGGGTAGAGAGGCACACAGCCTAAGGCTGACTCAGTTTTTGACCCACAAATTTGGTCTGCTGTGTCCCAGGAGCCCTTCCAGGCTGGATGGGGCTGCACCATTGTTTGCCTTGTGAGCCATCAAGGGCCTAAAAATATACAACCCCCCCAATCTCCTTCTCTACTAACTGGGACTGATTGTTGAGGACACAGAGGGGACTGGAAATATTTCCTACCAGGGAAAAGGGAGGGCGCTGCCAGAGAAGTCTGGAGAACTGTCTCTAAGAAAGTTTGAATTACAAGGCTTTTAGGCTCCAGGCAAGATGCTCCATCACACTGATCCATTCTGTGTTGCAACAAACTCTGACCAGGCATTGAACTGAGGTCTGCCAAAGAGCACCAACTACTGGCAGACCAAGAAAGTACATGTGATAAAATAAAAAATGAGAGGCTTTTTCCAACCTTTATATCCTCCCTCCCCAAGACCCTAGGAAGTGCATCTGCAACCAATTACTGGGTCCAGAGCCCAGTTTTGAGCAACTAGTAGGGACAATCCTAACAATCCAGGTCGAGCCAAGAATCAAATAGCAGTGGTAACACACAGCCTCCTGCCACCAAATTCCCACAAAAGAGAAAGAAATTGTACACCTGAGTGAACTACATCCTAATCAGATGCCTAGATATCAGCAAAAAATTATGAGCCATACTAAGAAAATGAAAGACACGGCCCAAGAAAAGGACTATATCAAAGTCCCGGAAGAGATGCAGGATTTGAGAGAACTAATTAGTGAAATGTGCACAAATTTCCAAAATCAAATTAATGAGTTGAGAGACAATGTGGCTAAAGAGATGAATGACATCAAGAAGATATTGAGCGAGCACAAATAAGAATTTGAAATCCTGAAATGTAACAGAGCTCATGGGAATGAAAGTCACAATAGGTGAGATCAAAAACACATTAGAGACATAAGACAGCAGGCTCGAAATGATAAAAGAAAGAATAAGTGATACCAAAGACAGAATAGCTCAAATTGAAGAGAAAAGAACAGAGAGAGAAAAGCATAGAAAAAAATGAGCAAGGGCTCAGAGAGTTGACTGACAACATAAAATAAACAATATATGTGTCATAGGAGTTCCAGAAGGAGAAGAGAAGGGAAAAGGGGTTGAGGAAACAGCAGGAAATTTCCCAACTCTTATGAAAGAAATGAACTTAGATAACCAAGAAGCACACCATATCCCAATCAGAATAAATCCAAATAGACCTACTTCAAGACACATACTACTCAGAATGTCAAATGTCAAAGATAAAGAGAAGATTCTCAGAGCAGAAAGGGAGAAACAAACCATCATATATAAGGGATGCCAAGTAAAATGCAGCATGGATTTCTCATCACAAACCATGGAACGAGAAGACAACGGTATGACAAAATTAGGATACTGAAAAAGAAAAACTGCCAGCCGAGAATTCTTTATCCAGCAAAATTGTCCTTCAAATATGAAGGCGAGTATGAAATATTCACAAACAAACAGAAACTAAGAGTTCATAAAAAAGAATCCCCATTTGCAGTAAATATTAAAGGAAATCTTAGAACCTGATAGAAAAAAGACAGGAGAGAGAGGCCCAGAGGAGAGTAGAGAAGAAAGAATGGCAGAAAGGATAACCAAAAGAGTAAAAAGAGATAAAAATATGATATGACATATGAAAACCAAAGAATAAAATGGTAGAAGTAAACAATGCATTTACAGTAATATCAGTGATTGTGAATGGATTAAACCCCCCAATCAAAAGATACAGGCCAACAGAATGGATAAGAAAACATGAGCCATCCATATGCTGTTTACAAAAAACTCACCTTAGGCCCAAGGATACAACCGGCTAAAAATGAAAGGTTGGAAAAAGATACTCCACACAAATAGTAACCAAAAAAGAGCACTGGTAGCTATACTAATATCGGATGAAACAGACTTTAAATGCAAAAAAGTTATAAGAGATACAGAAGGCCATTACATATTTTAAAAAGAGACAATCCACCAAGAAGATATAATAGTCATAAA
>PVKH010004507.1:0-23278 GCA_004027955.1 Chaetophractus vellerosus | reverse complement strand
CAAAAAAAAAAAAAAGCTCAAGGAAACAAAGGAACATACAGAGAAAGAACAAAAGGATATTAGTTAGGAAAACAATGTATGATTATGAGAATCCCAATAAAGAGATAGAAATTTTAAAAAAGGAAACAACTACTAGAGTTGATAACCACAATAACTGAAATGAAAAATTCCCAGGGGGTTGGAGCTTGGGGAAACAGGAACACTCATTCATTACTGGTAGCAGTGTAAAATGGTGCAGCCACTGTAGAAGATGATTTGGTGGTTCCTCAGAAAGCTAAGTATAGAACTAACATATGACCCAACAATCTCACTTGTAGTTATATACCCAAAAGAATTGAAAGCAGGGACTGAAATAGATATTTTCCCATGGATGTTCATAGCAGCATTATGCACAATTGCCAAAAGATGGAAGCAACCCAAGTGTCTACCAACCGATGAATGGATAAACAAAATGTGATATATATACACAATGCAATATTATTCAGCCATAAAAAGAAATGCTGTTCTGAAACGTGTCATCATAGATGAACTTTAAAGGCATCATGTTGAGTGAAATAAGCCAGACATAAAAGGATAAATATTATATGATCTAACTGATATAAAATAATTAGAATAAACAACTCCTAGAGTTAGAATCTAGCATATAGGTTATCAGGGAATGAATAAGAATGGGGAATAAGGATTTAATGCTTAAAATGTACAAGGTTCCTATTTGAAACAATGGAGATGTTTTGGTTTTATATGGTGGTAATAGTAACAACATTGTGAACATAATTAATAACATTGAAATATATATTTGAATATGGTTAAGAGGGGAAATTTTAGGTTGTACATGTTAATAGAATAAAAATTTTTTTAAAAAATCCATGGAACTTCACTGTACAATGAACCCTAAGTTTAATCATGGACTGTAGCTAATAGTTATAAAAATGTGTTTTCATCACTTGTAACAAATGTACCATACCAGTGCAGGGTGTTAATAATAATGGTATATGGGAATCCTGTATTTTGTGCATGATTTTTCTGTAAAATCACAACTTTTCCAATAATAATTTTTTTTAATGTCCCCAATAATGCCCATCGGTGGAGTGGGGTTTGTTGTGCACCTGGAGTCTGTGAGGAGCATGGCAAGATCAGTTGGGGCAGCAACACTAAGCAGGAGACCCCAGCGGCAAGGTTCCCAATACTTAGTCTCTCTGGTGACGAGATGTCTGTATAATGGGAGGCTAGCCAAGGTCACTAACATCAGTAGGCAAAGGAAATGGCAACAGTAAAATGGGAAAGTGTGTTGACTGCATCCTGGATAAGTTAGTCTGCCAATGAAAGTCTTTACTGGAAACCAGTGTTGGCATCAGCCAGGTAGTGTTTCTAGTGCTGCTGGTGATAGGTTCACTTTTAACTGAGGGGGCACCCAGCAAGGGTTTCCAGAGAACCCTGTGTGGCAGCAGCGCAGTGAGCACATTTTCCGGAAGCTGAATGAAATCAGATGCAAGGTTGCCAGTGGCATATTGATCTCTGTAACTTTAACTGGAGAGAGAGGGGTAAGGCGACCCTGAGGGGAAGCCCGTGTCCGAGGGATTGGTTGATCTGGAGGTATGGGGAGTGTCCCTGAGAGAACAGACAAGAGGAAAACATGCGTCAACGGCTCCTGTCCTCAGGCTGGTGGTGGTGGCTGTGGGAGCATTAAGTTCCACTTGTTCTACGTCGGGGTGTTCTACGTCAGGATTGGTAGGTTGGCAAGAAGGAGGAGGCAGAAAGGCTGAAGTGGTGGACCACGGTCATGCCACGGAGGTGAGAAGTTGTGAGCCCCAGAGGGCGGACATTCATTTGGACAAACACGATGGGCATATGCAGGAAGGACTCCAGCCACCCATATGCCTGCAAGGAGCAACTTCTTCAGCAGACCTTCATTCTCTTGGTTACTCTGGCCACTTTTGGCTGATACAGAAGGTAGGGGCCCAGGTGATGATGTTCTCCAATGCCTATTGTTGGGTAACCCTAGAAGTAAAACGGGGGACCTGGTCAGACTGAATGACCAAATTTTGGAGTCCCAAAAGGGGCCAGAATGGAGGCTGCTAACCCTTTAATGACATTCTGGGCTGCCAAGGAGTAGTCCAGTGTAGATGTCAACCGTGGTCAGGGTCTATTTGGTGAAGCCTGCTTCTTGTGGGAGTGGTCCAGTAAAATCAACCTGCTAGTTGGCGTGTAGCTGGTCGCCTCTCCAGATGTGACTGCGGGAGAAGGCGTGGTGCAGGTCCTGCTGGCAGAGTGGGCATTGCTGGATGGATTGTGCAATTAAATTAGATGGGGCAGAGAAGTCCCTTGCCCAAATCCAGGGTGATAGGTGGGCTGGGCTAAGATCTCCCAAAGTCAGATATGCCCAAGAGTAGAAAGCTGGACCGGGAACTACAGCCTTAATTTTAAGAGCAGGGTGATAGGTAAGGTCACCTGCCGTTTTGTTGTACTGAGAGGTCAATGTGTGCTAAGATGTGGTGGAAGAAGTTAAGCCAGGTGGTGCAGATGTTGGCTATGTACATTCAAAGTGAAGCATCCCATAATGTCTGGCCAAGAGTAGTCCGGTTTGAGACCTCTCACCAGCTGGGCCATATAGCTAGGCTATTTTTGATGGCCCAGGAGTCTGTGAAAATGAAGGTTACCATTTCCAGTGCTCTTCATTCCTTTGTTTAGATTACATTTCCATTTGATATTTTTCTTCTGCTTAAAGGTCCTCATTTAAGTTTTTGTATTGTGGGTCTGGTGGTCATGAATTCTTCTGTATGTATGATGTATTTGTTTTGCCTTTTAAAAAACCGCTTTATTAAGATATAATTCACATATCATATTTCCCATTTGGAGTGTTCAATTCAGTATTTTTTTAGTATTTTCATAGGGTTATGTAACCATCATCACAATCTTAGAACATTTTTGTCCCCTCTAAAAGAAGCCTCATATCTACCCTCAGCCTCTCCTTCAGCCCCTGGCAGCTACTAATCTACTCTGTGTCTTTATGGTTTTGCATATTCTGGACATTTCATATAAATGGAGTCATACAATATGTAGACTTTTGTGATTGGCTTTCTCCCCTTAGCATTATGGTTTCAAGGGCCATCCGTGTTGTAGTATGTATCAGAACTTCATTCCTTTTTATTGCCAAATAAATATTCCATTGTATGGATATACCACATTTTATTTAACCATTCATCAGTTGATGGGCATTTGGGTTGTTTCCATTTTTTGGCTATTACGAATAATACTGCATTCATGTACAAGTTTTTGCGCTGACATGTTGTCATTCTTCTTGAGTATAGACTTGTCTCCTTTGTTCTGAAAGTTTTCTTGCTGGATATAAAATTTAGGTTGATTGTTTTCTTTCAATACTGTGAAGATGTTGTTCCAAAGTTTTCTAACTTGAATGGATTCTGATGAGGAAACTGTCGTCATCATTATCCTTTGCTTCTCTCTATATATCATGTTGATTTTTTAAAAATATGCATTTTTTAAAATGAGTGGCTTTTACAGTTATATCATAATAAATTGTACTACTACATTTTTAAAAAGTAGGGGATGATTTGGAAGAGGGTGGGGGTACATGGGAATCACTCATACTTTCGATGTAACCTTTCTGTAATCTAAAACCTCTTTAAAATAAAGTTTATTCTATTAAAAAACTCACTAGACAATAAATGTGAGGGTCAATCATGTTGATTTTAAGACTTTCTTTTCCTTGGTATAGTTTTATTCATTTGTGTGTGTGTGTGTCTGTGCACTTGGGAGGGTTCATTAAGATTCTTTGATCTGTGGGGTTACAGTTTTCAATAAATTTAGAAAAATTTTAGCCATTATTTCTTCAGATACTTGTTTCGTTCTATCCCTAGTCCCCATTTTGGGACTCCAAATCTAATGAGACTTCTTGAAGTTGTCCCACAGCTCACTGATATTTCATTTTCTTTTGCATTCTTCATTCTTTCTGTTTTATTTTGGACAGTTTCTGTTGCTATACCTTTGAGTTCAATATCTTCTCTTCTGCAATATCTAGTCTGCTATTATTCCTATCCATTATAATTTTAATCTGAAATTTTATTGTTTTCATTTCTAGATGATTGACTTGTCTTTTTTCTATCTTCTATATCAGTTTAACTTTTTGAACATATGAAATACAGTTGTGTTAACTGTTTTAGTGCCGTTTCCTATTAAATCTAACGTGTGTTAGTCCCGAGTTGGTTTCAGTTGATTCATTGTTCTCTTCAGTGTGGCTTGTCTTTTTCTGCCCCTCTGCATCCCTGGCAGTCTTTGAGTAGATGCTTGACATTGTGAATTTTCTTGTTTGCTGGATGTTTTTGTATGTTTGTACATTTTAAACTATGTTCTGGGCTGTAGTTACATTACTTGGAAATTTTTGTCTTGCTTTTATGATATGTTTGGCTGGTCTGGAGCAGTTCTCAGTGTACTATACTACTGAGGCAAGACATACCTGAGCACCCTACTCAGTGTCCCATGAGTTATGTTCTCCAGTCCAAGTGTGGAAACAAGTACTGATCTTGGCCCAGTGTGAGTGCCTGGGTTCCCTCCAATCCTTTCTGATGATTCTTTCCTCTGCCTCAGGGAGTTACTTTATTCACATATACTGATCAATACTCTATTGTGGATTTTTTCCAGTCATGATTTTTGTTAGTTTTGCTTGTGGTACCAGGGGCCAGGGATTGAACCTGGAACCTTGTATGTGAGAAGCTGGCACTCAACCACTGAGCCACATTGGCTCCCTTGAGTTGGTTTTTTCATTTGTTTTGCTTGTTGTTGTTGTTTGTTTGTTTTTCAAAAGGCATAAGGAACCAAACCTGGGACCTCTTGTGGGAGGTGGGAGCTCAACCACTTGAGACATACCCACTCCCCTTTGTTAGTATTTTTAACTTTTTTCATTTTAATTTCTTGGTCCAAGTAAGTTCTCTATTACCTTTACAGCTTGCTTCTGAATATTGATTTACTAGATAGCCCAGACTTGATGGAAACAACCACTGATGATTTGAATGGGGCACCTGACAAAATGGAAACATCTCCAGTGCCAGATGAAATTAACATTGGTACCATACATTCTGGATTAGAGGAACCTGAAGTTGAATGTGGGAGTAAGTAAATATTCTGTATTAGAACAATGAACTTTTTTTTTAATTCATCTCCCTTTGGTGTGAAATATTTAAATCAATTCCTCAAAGAATATTTTATGCAATAGTTGAATTTTTTATTTAATTTGAAATAGTTAATACCTTTGCATCTTTTCAGCTTAATGATACATAGAAATATTTAAGGTCAATGACATAATTTAGGTCATTTAATTATTTGTATGATTTATCAGTCTTTAAACATTTTTGAGTTCTCAAACTTGCCCTTTTGGGGGTTTTTTTTAGTGAAAATTAAGGGAAAAAATGTAACTTTGAAGATTTGCAAAGATATAGGATTGAATGAATGTTTGGACATTCCATTACCTCCTAGAAAATATTTTGTTATTAATGAGACCTGCAAAAAATAAATGATCCAGAAAGAATGCTGATTTCTTTAACCTTTTCAAAGGTTTCAAGGGGAAAAAAATTACCAAGTTGAAAATTTCTATATATTTGTGAATTTGGCTTGATCTTAAAACATGGTTTTTCTTTGAACAGTTGTTTACTGTTGAATCTCAGTGTAATGCAAGTAGTCATTTAAAATCGGTTGTATTCATGTGGCTCTTGCCAATTTTGATTGCCATAGCAGGCTAAAATAGGGCATCTCTAAACAACTCATAGGAAATTGCCACTATGTTTTGCTCTTCTCTCTGAGAGTGTAAAATACAGCAGTATTCCGTGATTTAGGAATAAGAAATGTATTGAGAAGTTATGTGGTGCTTCTGCTTAGTAGAATATGCTGAAGTTACTACTGGAAATTGGTGTTAAATTTTTGTTCTGTTTGTTCCCTAAGTGACTACTGTAATTTCTTGGTTAAACAAATGTTCTGACACATCGTGATTGTTGTTGTATTGCAATCTACCACATTTAAATTGTGCTTGTGAGACTGAGGTCAGGGGAACAAAAACTAACTTTGATTAATTATATTGGTAATTTCAAAATAATGTTCAAATTTGACCTTTAAAAAAAACAGTAGTCAGTTATTGGATTAAGAAATCATCCTCCTTTACCATTCTTCATATACTCTCTCTGCAGTGATGTCTTGGTTAGTGTCTAGTGTTGGTGGCTCTGTCCTCACTTTGTCACTTGAAAACTGTGAGACATACCAGCCAGTGTTATCAGGATTTATGTTCAGCCAGCAGCAGTACTGGGCTAATGGAAAGTATTTCTGGGGATAAAATGAAAATAGCCTCCTAATACAGATGGCAGTATTGGTTTCATTTACATTCCATTTCATGTCTATTATATGAATTCATGCGTTTTTAAATTCTTTCAGTGTGTAATTGTATTATATTATCAGTAAAAAACATTTACTGAATGCATGCTTCTTTAGAAGATTGCGTTAAGTTAGAGGGACATGGTAGAATGTACTGAGGATGCCTAGAAAAAATCAGATGTGATAAATCTCCAATTATCTGAGAGTTTGGTATATTTTTAGAAGATAGTTTATGGTGCTTTATTGGTGAATCTGGATTAGCAATTTGATGGTATAGGGAAGCAAATTTAACTGTTGATGCCATATATCAGAAATGAATGCCTAATAAGATAGCAGGCTCCTCACTACAGAAGATATTCAAGCAGAGCCTGAATATTGTTGAAGCAGTGACAGAAGAAATTCTTGCACAGTATGCGGGTGTTAAACACTTCAGATTAGTAACTTTAATTTAGTCAGTCAGTAAGACCAGTTAAGAGTGTTGTGGTATGTTAGCAGTTAACCTCTTAACAAATTTGGCATCCAATTCATTCTGTATTTGTAATGGTCAAAATTCTGATTTGCATAGGTAAGTAGTTATAAACAGTAATAGTCTTCTCTTTAACAGCTTATTTTGTAATCTCAGGATATCCCTCAACCAAACAAAAGTGGCAAAAAGAAGCTTTATTTCAACCAAAAATGTTACCGTCTCAGACCTTTTGTGGTCTCAGCTTTCATCAAGTTAAAGTTTAGTGTTAAATAATTTGATGCATAATAAAATGAGATAGCAGTTAAGTAACTGGTGGGAGAGGGAATATTTTGAGTGGATCATTATTTAATTAGTGATTCTTAGCTTTGCTTGTACATTAAAATTACCTAGAGAGTTTTAAAATACTACCAGTGCCTGCATCCTGCCTCCAGAGATTCTGATATAATTGGTCTGGGGTTGGCCCTGAGAATCAGCATTTCTTAAATGACTATAACATGCAGCCAGTGATGAGAATCCAGTGGTTAACTGACCAAGAGGAAATGATTTCATAGTTCCCCCCACCTCCACCTACTTGATTATATAGAAAGTTGAACTTTTATTAGTGCTTCAACAACATTTTGTCAAGTGACAATTAAAAAATTCAAAATCACACCTAATTAGTCCCTGAAAAATAAGATTATTGAATTGTAGTTAATTTAAATAGAGCTAATTTAAAATTGAATTGTTTGGTGTATTATCTTTTCAGTGGTTAGAGGACTGTATTTGTGATATGTTTTGCAGCTAGATGGGACCTAATAAAGACAAAATGCTTGTCCTTCCTTACACGTAATGGAACCAATAGATAATATTTTGAATCAATGTATAAATAAATGTATGGCCTTGATCAATTTGGTCCATATATATATTCAGTTTTAGGCAACATATAGTCAGGGCCAAGGAAGCAGCAAGATATTGAGATTGGGTAGGAACTTAGGTTGTGGTTATGGAAGAAAAGAATCGTATCATAGGTGTTCCCTGCCCTTTCTTTCAGTCTCTGGCTCGGTATACCTTTATAACCACACATGCTATTGAGATTCCATTCCCAATTGCTCTTTAGAGGGGTACATATGTAGGGCACTGTTACTGCTTAGGGTTAACTTTTAATAATCATACTAATGAAGAGTTTGCTAGATATGGAAAGAAAATAGACTTATTCTATGTAATCTAGATTATCTTTAATTGATGGTAACTGGTGTTGGGGAGGAAAAAAAAAAACTTATGTACACCCTCACAGAGCTATGACAGCCTAGCAGACAGAGGGGCTATTTTGCTTTTTATTTTTATTTTTCAGCATTGAAAGATGCCTCAGAGAAGCTCAAACAGCTTGAGATTGAGAACAGTCATTTGCTCTCCCCTCGTGCCATCGATGTTAATGTCACCAACCAGGTATTCAGATTTCTCCTTCATAGACCTGTTAAGCCTCTCCAAAACTCCCAGAAAATCCTCTATATCCAAAGTTCATACTTGCTCTTTTCTTTTGATGGGAAATCTATCTATACCGAGCTCTTATAAGCCTGCTTTCTCCTTTTGCATTATACTTAAAAAGATGGAATTTTTGGACGTTTAGGGGGAAGAGGGGAAACTTGGGCGGTGACACAAGAACTGTAAATTCATCTCATGATTTCTTTTTTAACATACAGTCAAAAGTGTTATGGTTGTAAAACTTCTCTTTTGATTCAGTCCATCCTTTCTCTAATCCTGTTCAAGGGTCTAGGATCAGTTTGACTTACTGAAAGCCTTTTGAAATTAAAGAAGGATTTGTTTGAAAAAGAGCTACTTTGTAGGAAACACAAGGAAGACAATAGAATTTCAGATTCTTCCACTTCATCTTTCATATCTTTTACCATCATCTTTCGGGTTTTTTGGTGGAGGCGGGAAGGGTAGCAATTAAACCAATTAAATTTCAGTTGATTTTTTTTAACTGTAATTTAATTTTTTCGTATTTCTACATTATATAATTATAGGGATAATTAAATGAGATAAAATTTATTCATTTTAAAAAGTGTGATCCTGTTTTGTTTTGTTTTTAAATACATTTAAATGTTTAAAAGTATGTATCTAGTTAGGAGCATACATCAGAGTTTAAAGGAGACCCCAAATCTGCTTAGTTCTCAACCAGAATGTTACTCAGCCTTCCTAAAAGACCGAAATGCCCTCTGGAATTATTTAGATCCAGACCTGAAACCACTCGTGAAACAACCTTTACTAGGAAATGTGGGCATCTTTCAGCAGGGCGTTTATACCATGTGTGTCAATCAAGGCAGAGGCTTAGTGTATCAGCTTTAACATCCAAAAGAGAAATGGTATTTTCTTATACAGAGTTCCTAATTCTGAGACCTCCTTCTTTTAATGCCTTGGAAACACTGAAACTGTTGAAATCTAAATACACACACCCCCCCCAAATGGATGGAGTTCTTTTTAGATTTAATCTTAGGAAGATGCAGGAGTTAAAGTTAACATTTTTTTTGTTGTTGTTGAGTCATGGACCCCCCTGAGAATTTGACAAAAACTATGGATCTGCTCTTCAGAAAAATGTACAAATGAGTACAAAGATAAGAATCTGTATTTAATTTCATAGATATAAGGCCTTCCTCTAATTGTTCATGGGTAGATCCATGATCTGCAGGTTAAGAACCCTGCTTGAAAAGTTAGACACAAAGACACGATTTACTTTATATTTTTACTAAATATACATCGATTTTAACCACATCGTATAAGCTGTTTCTTCCCCTTAAAATGTTTAATGTATCTAAATGAAACCAACAGAGTGCTGGAGATACTACACAACTAAAATACTGGTTAGGATGCCACCAGCAGGACAGCCTTCTTTCCAGAAACAAAGAGTGACTTAAAATATTATTTGTAAAAATCCTTCACCAATGCTATTAGTATAATATTAGTAACTATTCTACAGGCTGGAAAAGTCAAGGCAATTATTGCCGAGTAGGAAATATTTATTTTTGTATTCTTAAAAAGTATTGTGTTTATTTTTGGTTATAAGAGATATGCAGGGCCCGGCTAGATAGCTCAGTGGCTGAGCTGCACCAAGGAAGAGGTACCTAGAAGAATCCCAGCAACACAGAGACATGGAGGCTTAAGGATGGAAGACGTGATCAGTTCAGCCAACCACCACAATATACTAAAAGGTGGTTAATTCAGTCTCAGCCTAAGGATACCCTGTGTTGGAGAACGTGGTATTTCCTCTGGCAGCCCATTCAGTGTTCAGATAACTGTTAGGAAATGCTTTCTTACATTAAGGTGAAATCTGCATACCAGTTACAGACCCATTGGCCTTAACTCTTCTTAAACTGCTTTAGTTTTCCTATATCATTTTTAAAGAGTGGCATCTAGAAAGCAGTAATACTATAGTTTGACCTCAATTTTTCAACCTTTTCAATTTATGTAACATACCTGTTTTGGCAGCTACTCTGCTGATTCATACTGCATTTGCATATTCCTAAAATATTTTTATGCATGCTACTTCTATCATTAGCACCGCCATCCAGTATTTGTGTATAACTTGTCATAATATATTTTCTTAAATCCAGTTCATCATTCCAGACTGTCAAGACTTCACAGATCCTGATTTTGCCTTTCAAAAATTGTACTTCCCAGCTCTTGTCACCCCAAAATTCCATTAGCTTAGGAGACTTGGGATAGGAAGTGGTCACTGGAGAAAGACACTTGCAGTACTGAGTTCTGTGGGACTTTGTAGACAGGTCTAAGTTTTGTGAAGGCCAAAACCTTGTCAGTCCTCTGTGAATTCCCAAAAGGAGACAATAAACATGTTTGTAGAACTGAATCAGCAGTGTGCATGGGGATTCTAAGTGCCATGTCAATCCTGTGTAATGCAGATCTGATGTGGTACAAGAGTCCTCAAAAATGGGTTCTCAGGACTCAAGTATCGCCTGCTGCCAGTAGTGCTCCTCCGAGCTGCAGGATTCTGTGGCTGGCCCAGAGCTTCTCAGCTAACACTTCTTAGAGTTAATCATCAAACAATTGATATTTTGCTTTAGAATAATATGTTTAATTTACAATGGGTTTTTCTTCTTAAGATTACTTAAGTTGGGAGCCAGCTGTAGCTCAATTGGTAGGGCTCTGGTTTACCACATGGGAGGCCCTGGGTTCAGTTCCCGGGGCCTCCTCAAGAAGGCAGGCCGCCTCGAGAAGGCAGGCCGCCTGGAGAAGGCAAGCTGCCGCAAGGCAGGCAAGCCGCCATGCAGTGAGCTGACTCGGCGGGATGCTGCAGCAGGGGGGAGACAAGCCAACACAGAAGAACACAAAGCAAATGAACACAGTGAGAACAAGCAGCAAGGGGGGGATATATAAATAAATAAAATAATAAATCTTAAAAAAAAAGATAAGTTAGTAATCTGATATTAAGATTAATTTTCATTCCTTAAGCTAACATCATCTATTGATGGTAGAGCTAGAGAGATCAGCTTAGATTAAAAATGTGGCCTACTAATAAAACATGAATTAACTTTAACACCAACTTGACTAGAGTTAAGGTAAGATAGTCAGGTGTCTTTTACTTATTAATACAATACAGAGTTCTTTCTTTTCATTCTTGCCTGACATACAGTAAGCGCTATTTTTTTCCTAGCTACATGATACCAAAATATGTTCAACAACACATTACAGACTGTAAATTGTATGCCTGTATCATCATTGTTTACTCAGTCTCCTATTAGATGTTTATATTGTTACTAATTTTCACAGTCATAACCAATGCAGTGATAAACAGCCTAATAGCTAAATATTGGCAACCATCTTTGATTGTTTCCTTGGCATATAGCCCTCGAAGTAGAAGTGCTGAGTCAAAGAACAGGCATAATTTTAAAGCCCTTAGTACATTTACAAAATTTCCTTCCAGAAAGGTGGTAACCGTTTGTACTCTTACCATCGGTATGCATGTTGAATTTTTGTTTTTGTTTTTAATATAGGCAGAAAAAGATATAGCTGCCTATGTTAGAGATAAGTCTCTGAAAAGGCTATAATGTGCAAAATATGTGCAATTAACAAGTAATTTCAAATCTGGAACATATTTTTTTCTGAAAAGATGGCAAAGCATTTGAACAGCCATGATTAAAATCATAAAGACTTCTTTCAACAAATAAGAACTATTTTCAAGACCAGGAGGTCATAACCTTAAGTAGATAATCTCAGACTTTCATTTGTATCAGAATTACATAGGAAAGTTTGTTAAAAATTCAGATTTGAGGGCCCACCCAGAGATAGAAATGTGGACAGCATGCTAAGAAACACCAAGTTAGAGTAAGCACATTAATTAAATCTTTTTCAGACCTGAAAGAGTAGTGCAGTTTGTAGTCTCATACCTGGTAGTTAGCCTGTTTTACAGAACAGAAGCCCAGAGTATCTAACACTAACCACATATTTAGAATGAGTTTGTTATTTAGGTCAGTGTTAAACCAGCAACAACAGAGGTCAGAAGAGCTCTACGCTTCTGTTGTTGTCATGGCTTTTTGGGCAGCCTGGTATGGGCAGGAGGCATCCCACAAGGCATCCCACAAGGCACTGGCTAGCTTCAGCAGCAACCAGGACAGGAAAGCGAAAGGAGCCCCGCGTGCGCATAGCCAGCCAGTGTCGGAGGGTGGCAGTGAGCCCTTGGTGGAAGTGGAGGAGCGGACCATCTCCGAGAACAGCCTGCGCATCCTGCTGTGGGGCCTCCAGGGCCAGGAAACCACTGCGGACGCATGGTCAGCGTTGATACTTTCTTGAACATCCATCTGGCCAAGGTCACCTGCACGGACTGTCAGGCTGAATGACCTCTTTGTGACGGCCGTACATCCACATCCCAGATGACATGAACATCACTGCCACCATCGAACAGCAGCTGCAGCTCATCCATTGTGTGTGCAGCTTTGGGGGCAGGGTGAGCAGAGTGCCAGGGCCAGCATGAATTTCCCTCCAAAGACTAAATGAGGCTGTGAGCAAGCCCCGGCCCACTCCGGTTCTGCCAGAGTTCTCCTGACCCAATTCCCTGCCTGGGAAGGGCGCAGGGCCAGCTCAGAGACTGTGTCCAACAGACAGGTCCTGTCACAGCTCCTCCCAACTCTCCTGGGGTCCAGAATCCCATTTACTGGCCTGTGGCCTTGGGGCAGGGACAATCCCCTCTTATCATCGTTTGCATCTGAAACCCTGATTTACTGATTTAGAGAATCTGCCAAATAGTTTTTAATCCTCTCCCAGCAAAGATGATTAAATATGTTTAGCCACCTATGTGTCCCTTTTTCTCTGGCAATTGTGTTCATAAAATTTTTTTCCTCATAAAACGAAATTTGTATACAAAAAAAGTGGCAAGAAGAATGATAATTGTTGTTACTAATGATCATTTTTTTAAGTTAAATAATGTTATCAGCTGTAGTACAAATATTTGTATAGTTTTTCAAATGTGTTTCTTAATCTCTTTCCTCCCATTGATTTCTTTTCATAGGTGGTTCATTTGTATTGTTTTAATTATGGTCTTCAGTGATTGGATTTAGACTTTATCCTATCTTTGACAAATTTATCCCTAAGTATAATGTGTTTATGGCATATAATATGATCCTAGACATAATCATCTACCTGGTAACAGCTCCAGAATTATAGGGATTAGCCTCTATAGAGCCTAATTTAAGTGTCGTACATTCTCCATGTGTGTGATTTAACTCAAACATTTGTCCCTGATTAGTTATTCAGTTGCTTAAAAACAGGAATTTGGGCTAGATGATTCCTACAGGTCCCTACCAATTTATATTTCAAGTTTGTGATTAATGGGCCTTAGTTTGAAACTACATGTAGGAGTTGACTCTGCCTGGAGTAGGATATGGCTCTTCAGATACATGATTTCCTGGTTGTCTGAATATGAATATTCATCCATCCATTTCCTATTTCCATATAGCTATAACCTATCAGACTTGCTCACAATTTTTTAAGATTTATTTTATTTATCCCCCCCTTCCCCATTGTTTGTGCTTGCTGTCTGCTCTCTGTGCCTGTTCGTTGTATGCTTGTCGTCTTTTTTAAGAGGCACTGGGAACCGAACCAGGGACCTCCCATGTGGGAGGGAGGCGCCCAGTGGCTTAAGCCACCTCCACTCCCCCTTGTTGTGTCTCTTATTGTGTCTCTTCGTTATGTCATCTTGTGACGTCATCTCGTTGTGTCAGCTTGCCGCGCTATCTCATGTCAGCTTGCCGCTCCAGCGCGTTGCATCGGCTCACTGTCTTGCTTGTCTTCTTTAGGACACACCGGGAACCAAACCCGGGACCTCCCATGTGGTAGGCAGGCGCCCAGCTGCTTGAGCCACATCCGCTTTCCACAGTTTATTTTTAATATATAGGAAGAAGTGGTGAAGTTGACTGAGAAATGTCTTCATAGTGCTGTGAGAGTTCCTCTTGACTTCAAGAGCAACATTCCAAAGGCGCAAGTAGAAGCAGTGCATAAGGTAAGCCACCATTAGCAAGGGCAGTCCTAGTAAAGTGTAAAGAGATGTTTAAAACAGATAAAACACATGAATGTTCAACAAGAGTAGCCTGACATGTGATTAGAGAGGGAGTAGCATTGAGAAGCATGTTCAGGGTGATGAAATGTTGTTCTCAACTCTAAATTCTAATCAAGCTAATTAGGAGGGGGAGTCATGGAATAAAAATTAATAGTAAAGACTCTGGGACATTAAGAATTTTTTTTTAAAAGCCAAATTCCTATAAAAGTGAGTCCCTAATCTCTGCCACCTTTATAGCCAGAAAGCCCAATGATTATTAGGATATTTCAATATTAAGTCTATGATTCTAGTTCCTTCTTTTTTTCATGTACTCTTCCCCTCCACCTGTCTATCCCCAAATTGACAAAATTTTGTTGTTATTAGCAGCAAGTACAGGTGATTAAGGCTATGACTTCATGAAGGCAGTAACTGGAGACCAGCCCCATCAAACCTGTGGCATCCATGCTCTCATGATCAGTTTTCCCTTGGCTCTCCTTGACTTTCAGACTTACCTTCCACACTGACATCAGAACAAATGCCTGCCTTTCCAAGTTAGGTTGTCAGTTATGATTTCACAAAATCCTGTTCTAGAGAATATGTGCTTTGCCTATCCTGACTGCAGGCACAGGCCTTGAAGGGATCAGAGAGGACTTTAGGAATATCATTTATATTTTTTTCCTATGCCTCCAAACCTCCCCTGGTGTAAATGTAAAAAATATAATAGATACATGTAAAAATATAAAAGTGACCAGATCGGCTCTTGAATCAGACAGCTTGGGCTTGAATCCCATGACTACTTCTAGTGCCTACTAGCTTTTTAACTTTGGGCCAGTTAATTAATTCTCTGAGCCTCAGTTTAAGCAAGTGTAAAATAAGGATAATGGTAGTACTTACCTTAAGGGGAGCTGTAATGGAGAAATAAGATAATAAATGTAAAGTGCATGGAACAGTGGTGGTACAAATGAGCATTTAATAAGTGACAATCTCCCAGTAGTATTAGTAGCAGTAGTAACAATAGGTGTTGTCATCACCTTACATCTCAGTTATACTTTGGATCTTTCTTGACTTAAAGAAGAGAGAACCCACCTGAATAGCCCTAAGGTAAAGGGATTGATTACAGAGTTAAAAACCTTCCCATGAAGAAAAATCTAGGACCAGGTAGCTTTATGGTTGAATTCTCCTGAACATCTAAGGAAGAAACAATAGCAGTACTACACAAACTCTTCCAGAAAATAGAGGAGGAGGAGTACTTCCCAACTCATATTATGAGGCTGGTATATTACCCTGATGACAAAATCAGAATTGATATTACAAGAAAAGAAACTATAGACTAATCCCCTCTTGAGCATAGACTCAAAAGTCCTTAATAATATAAGAAATCCTACCTAACAGTTCATAAAAAGGATTGTACATCACAACCACCTAGCATTTATCTCAGTAATGAAGGCTGGTTTATCACTCAAAAACCAGTATAATTTGCCATATTAAAAATAAGAGAAAAAAATGGTCTCAATGTAGAGAAAGGAATTTCACAAAATTCAACACCTGTTAATAATAATTTTTTAAAAACAGAAAACTAAGAATAGAAGGAGGTAGCGCAGGCGGTAGGACTCCTCTCTCCCACATAGGCGGTCCCGAGGATTGAATCCCAGTGAAGACAGGAGGAGAAGGATGAGAAGAGAGGGCAGGAAACAGACACAGAGAATTGCCCAGCAAATGGACACAAAACCAGCAAAAACTGTTTGTGGGGGGTGGGGGGTGGGATAAAAAATGAATAAAAGTAAATGAATTAAAAATAAAAGAATAGAAGTAACTTCCTCACTCTGATAAAGAGTATCTATCAAAAACCTGGAGCTGTCATCATACTTCATGGTGAAAAACACATCCACCTGAATGGCTAAAATTAAAGATTTATAATCCCTGTGTTGGCAGTGATTGAGCTCCCCGCAGTGTGCATACATTGAGAAATAAAAGTTTCAAACACTTGGGACAATAGTTTGGCAATGTTTTAAACTTACACTTACCATCTAACCCAGCAATTCCATTCTTAGGTATTTATCCAAGGGAAATTAAAACTTATTTTCACATAGAGATTAGTATCTGGATGTTCCTAGTTGCTTTATTCACAATCACCAAAAAACTAAAAACAATTCAAATGTCCATTGACAGGTAAACAGATAAACAAATTTTGGTATATCCATACAGTGGAATACTACACAGCAAATTAAAAAAGGAATGAATTACTGATACATGCAGCATAATGGGTGAATCTCAAAAACATTGTACAAGGGGCCAGCTGTAGCCCAGTTGGTAGGGTGCTGGTTTACCACATAGAAGGCCTGGGGTTCAGTTCCCGGGGCCTCCTCGAGCAGGCAGACTGCCTTGAGAAGGCAAGCCGCCGCGGGCATGGCAAGTCCCCACGGGCAGGACAAGCCCCCGTGAGCAGGCAGGCCACCACGCGGTGAGCTGACTCGGTGGGTCGCCGCTCCCGGGGGCAGGGGACAAGCAGACACAGAAGAACACAAGAATGAACACAGCAAGAACAAGCAGAAGGGGGGATATGTAATAAATAAAAATATAAATCTTTTTTAAAAAATTGTGCTGATGTAAAGAGGACTATATGGTTCCATTTATATGAAACTATAGAAAATATAGGTGATCATTTGCCATGCGTTAAGGATTTTGATGTGATTACCTGGAAATGGCTCCAGGGAACATTTGGGGGGAGAGTAGTGGAAATGTTACATATATTGATTTCAGTGTTAGTTATATGCACCTGTATATATATTTTCACAGTTCACCCAACTATATAGTTAAAAGGGGTACATTTTACTGTCTGTAAGTGATACCTCAATAAAATTGGGAGTAGAACTAACCGGTCTCTTGGAGAAATTTCTAAAAGTCCCTCCAGAAATACTCCTTGTATTCAGGGAAAAATAAAAGGCCAGATATACACTTTAATATCTGTTTCTCTTTTCATCACATAAACTCAAAAAAATCCTGGCAACAAAACCTTTTAGCTTCTGTATATATTAGCTACACACTATTACTACTTAAATAATGGAGAGCTGTCTACTAAGAGGGTATTTGTAGGCTAACATATTAAAGTTGAAGCTTGGATTATTAATTTGACTATGTGGTAGAATTGCACTAGGTGCAGAACTGGTATGTCCTTAGGTAAGTTGCGATTACCTCAATTTTTAATGGAAGCAAACTGGTTCTCTTAATTTTACTGGGAAGAAATGTAAATTTATTATTACTTTAGTATCCCAAAAAAAGTGTTAATATTTTTATGATTACGTTTCTTAGGTCACAGGAGAAGAGAGCATATCAAGTCCTGAAAGTGCCGATGTTCAGGATGCTGCTGCAAACAGGTGGAGCTCTGGGTAGACTCACTTAATTGATGTTCTTATCTATTCCTCTTAACTTTTTGCCTTTTCCCCTCCCCAGTCCATCACCATATGGTTTCAAGGTATCTATCTGAAAGATATCTTGAATTCTCTTCAGTTGAAAGATATCTTTCAAATAGGTATATTGAAATCACTCTTTTCTTTCCATTCCACAGCTGCTAGTACATAATTTTAGGTTAAAGATGCTCCTACTTAATCTCCCTACATCCCCATTCTTCCTTACCTCATTCAAACCATAGAGCAAAAACAGTCTTTAAACATATTTTAATCTTACAAAATACCTAAAGAAGAGTGTATATTATTTTTCTTAGGTATTGTAATTACCTTTAGTGCCATCTGTCATCAAAATGGCCTTCCTTTCATAAAATTACTTACCATGGACTCCCGCATTCACCAAGCAGGCTTCCTTTGTTATTCTTTCCAAGTCTAAAAAATAATCAGATTTATTTATAAAATCTGAAAACATCATTAGAATTTTCTTCTTTATTCTACATTTACTCATTGAAGCTAAGACTATATCTGGAGAAGACAAGAAAGCTACTCAATTTTGGACTATTAAACTTTAAAGGAGTTTATAAGAACATTCATGGAAACCATGCCAAACTTTAATATTACAACCAAAATTGTATTATTGTTTAAAATTAGATACTGAAGTCAATAAATAAAAATCATAGTAACAAACTCATCTTACTCATTAATCATTCATCACATTCTATGGCTCAATATCCTACCAAGAGCTGTTAAAAATAACATAAGTTAGACATATTTTTACTTTTTTTCTTCTTCTTGAGTGTTGTTTCTGGTTACTTTAAACAGTAAAAAGATTAAACAAGAAGTTATTTTATCTAACTTTTGTCTACATTTAGCATGTACTGCTTATGGATGGATGGTAGATTCTAATTTGCCTCTGATGTCAGAATATTCCTGTTTTCTGTAGATAGGTGGAGTTGCTTATGTATCATGAGTGAGCTGAAAATGATTTTTCAGCTATTTTCTTGTTTGCGAAAAACCTGACCTTTGAATTAAAACAGGAATTCAGAATCTCTTTATATTATTAGCATAAAACTGTAGCTTGAAAAGTATGCTGTATATTAGAAAAATAACTAAATAACAAAACTGATTAGGGACATTTTCCTGCTCCTTATGTTGAATTGTCACTTTATATCCTGCTTTGTCAAATAAATTCCCCTGCATTATTTTCCATGAGTTTTTCTGGTGGGAATCTCTTCTCTTTAATAGGTATTATGCCATTTATTTGTCTTTCTTAGTTTTTTTTAATCTCCTGCTGTATACCAATTTGCTTTTTTGGGGGTCTTTTGTTTGTTTTTTAGGGTTTTTTTGAGTTGTGGCAAAATATATGTAACATGAAAATCATTCCAGCCATTTTTTAGTGTATAATTCTGTGACATGAAGTATATTGACAGTGCTCTATAACTTTTACCACTATCTGTCTACAGAACATTTTCATTATTCCAATCAGAAACTTGTTCCTGTTAAGTAACAATTCCCTCCCTCTAGCCCCTTGTATTAGTCAGCCAAAAAGGTGCTGATACAAAATATCAGAAATCAGTTGGCTTTTATAAAGGGTATTTATTTGGGGTAGAAGCTTACAGTTACCAGGCCATAAAGCATAAATTACTTCCCTCACCAAATTCTGTGGCCACGTGTTGGAGCAAAATGGCTGCTGCCGTCTGCCAGGGTTCAGGCTTCCTGGGTTCCTCTCTTCCCGGGGCTTGCCTCTCCCTGGGCTCAGGCTTGCTTCTCTCCTCAAGACCAGCTGTAGACTATCAGGCGAACTGCTTGTCTCTTTTCCCAGGGCCTTCTCTCCTTCCTCACAACCAAGCTCCTCTGTGTTTACTTCCCTGGGCTCCATAATTAAAACTCCAACCTCCCTTCTCTGTGGTGCGGTTTCTCTGTAAGTCCCTGCCCACCAAGGGGGCGAGGATGCAACATCCTACTGATGTGGCCCAATCAAAGCCTTAATCATTATTTAATTGAGTAAAAGTAAAACCTCTGAATCCAATACACTAATATGCCCAGAGGAAAAGAACAGTTTACAAACATAATCCAATATTACTTTTTGGAATTCATCAATAATATCAAACTGCCACACCCCTTGTAGCTCCTATTCTATTTTCTGTCTCTCATGAATTTGCTCCAAGTATTACATAAGAAATCCTACAATATTTGTACTTTTCTGTCTGCCTTACTTCACACAGCATTCAGGGTTCATCCATATTATAGCATACATCAGGACTTCATTTCTTTTTATGGTTGAATAATATCCCATTGTATGTTTACACTACATTTTGTTTATCATTCATCTCTTAATGGCTATTGTGAATAATGCTGCCATAAGCACTGGTGTATGCATGTCTTTTTGAGTTCCTGCTTTCAAATCTTTTGGATATACAGCTAGAAGTGGAATTTCTGGATCATATGGTAATTCTGTTTCACTTTCTGAGGAACTGTCAAAGTGTTTTCCACAGCAGCTGCACCATTTTGCATTCCCACCAACACACAAGTGTTCCTATTTTTCCACAGCCCCTTATTAACACTTGTTATTTTCTGTTTTTTTTTAAATAGTAGCCATTCTAATAGGTGTACTCATTGTACTTTTGATTTGCATTTCCCTAATGGCTGAAGAATGTTGAGCATATTTTCATGTGCTTATTGGCCATTTGTATATGGAGAAAGGTCTATTGATATCTTTTGCACATTTTTAAATTGGTTTGTCTTTTTATTGAGTTGTAGCAGTTCTTTATATATTCTGGATAGTAAACCCTTATCAAATATATGATTTACAAGTATTTTCTCCCATTGTATAGGCTGTCTTTTCAGTTCCTTTATAACGGCCTTTGCATAAAAGTTTTTAATTTTGATGAAGTTCCATTTACCTATTTTTACTTTTTTGCTTATGCTTTTGGTATAAAAATCTAAGAATTCATTGTCTAATACAAGGTCCTGAAGATGTTTCCCTATGTTTTCTTGTAAGACTTTTATAGTATTAGCTCTTACATTTAGGTCATTGGTCTATTTTTAATTAATTTTATATATGATGATAGGTATGAGTCCAAATTGATTCTTCTGCATGTGGTGTCCCAGCACCATTTATTTATTTATTTATTTATTTTACATATCCCCCCCCCCCGCCTTCTGCTTGTTCTTGCTGTGTTCATTTTTGCGTTCTTCTATGTCTGCTTTGTCTCCCCAGTTGCGGCGACGCACCGAGTCAGCTCACCGGTGAGCGGCGGCCTTGCCCACTCGCGGGCGGCTTGCCCCTCTGGGGGGTGACTCTGCTCTGCTCGCGGGCGGCTCCATTCTGCTCGTGGGCGACTTGCCTTGCCCGTGGTGGCTTTTTGCCCTGCCCGTGGCAGCTTTTTGCCCTGCCCACGGTGGCTCTGCCCCGCCCACGGCGGCTTGCCCCCTCAAGGCGGTCTGCCCCGCTCGGAGAGGCCCCTGGGAATTGAACCCAGGGCCTCCCATGTGGTGTACCGGTGCCCTTTCCACTGGGCTACAGCCAGCCCCCAGCACCATTTATTAAAGAGTCTTCTTTCCCCATTGAATGGACTTTGTACCCCTGTTGAAAATCAACTGGCTGTTGGTGTGTGTGCTTATTTCTAGACTCTCAATTCTCTTCCATTGGTCTATTTGTGCATATGCTAGTACCATACTGTTTTAGTTACTGTAGCTTTGTAGTAGGTTTTAAAATCAGGAAGTTTGAGTCCTCCAGCTTGGTTTTCAAGATAATCTTAACTCTTCGGGGCCCCTTGAAATTCCATGTGAATTTTAGCATCAGCTTTTCCATTTCTGCAAAAAACATTGCTAGAAATTTGATAGGGATTGCATTGAGTTTTTTAGAATGCTTTAGGTAGTGTTGAAATCATAATAACTCTTCCTTTCCATGAACACAGGATGTCTTTCCATTTATTTAGGTTTTTAATTTCTTTTGGTCTTTAATTTCTTTCAGTGATGTTTTGTAGTTTTCAGTGTACATGTCTTTTACCTCCTTAGTTAAGTTTTTTCCTAGATATTTTCTTTTAGATGCAATTGTAGGGTAGCAGATGTGGCTCAAGCAGTTGCTCACTGGCTTCCCACATATGAGATCCCGGGTTCAATCCCTGGGACTTCAAAAAAACAAAAGCAGAAAACATGGTAGATGCTATTGTAAATAGAACTGTTTTCTTGATTTCCTTTTCAGATTGTTCATTACTGTTATATAGAAACATAACAAATTTTTACATGTTGATCTTGTTTCCTGAAGCTATGCTGAACTTGCTTATTAATTCCAGTAGTTTCTTGTGGATTCTTTGGGATTTTCCATATGTGGGATCATATCATCTGTGAATAGAGATAGTTTTACTTCTTCCTTTCCAATTTGGATGCTTTTTTTTTTTTTTTTTTTTTTTTTTGAGGTACCAGTGGCCAGGGATTGAACCCAGGACCTCGTATGTGGAAAGCTAGTGCTCAACCACTGAGCCACATTGGCAACCCTGAGTTGGTTTTTCATTTGTTTTTCTTCTGTTCATTTTTATTTTTTCAGAAGGCATTGGGACCTCCCATGTGGGATACGGGAGCTCAACTGCTTGAGCCACATCTGCTCCCCTTTGGATGCTTTTTATGTCTTTTCTTGCCTAATTGATCAATGACAAGAACTTCCATTACAGTGTTGAAAAAAAGTGGTGACAGCAGGCATTGTAGTCTTGTTCCTGATCTTAAAGGGAAAGCTTTCAGTCTTCTGCCATTGAGTATAATGTTTGCTGTGGTTTTTCATAGATACCCTTTATCATGTTGAGTTCCCTTATATTCCTAGTGTTCTGACTTTTGTTATCATGAAAGGATGTTGGATTTTGTCAAACACCTTTTCTACATAAATTGGTATGATCACGTGGGTTTTTTCTTCATTCTATTAATGTTACATTGATTTTCTTATGTTGAACCTCCCCTGCATGCCTGGGATAAATCCCACTTGGCCATGGCCTATAATCCTTTTAATAAACTATTGGATTCAGTTTGCCCATATTTGATTGAGGATTTTCACATCTATATTCTAAAGGATATCTGGTTGTATAATTTTCTTTTCTTGCACTATCTTTATCTAGTTTTGGTATTAGGGTAATGCTAGCCTCACTGCATGAGTTAGGAAGTATTCCTTCCTCTCTTTTATGGAAGAGTTTGAAAAGGGTTGGTGTTCATTCTTTAAATGTTTGGTAAAATTCACCAGTGAAGCCATTGGTCCTGGGCTTTTCTTTGTTGGGAGGTTTTTGATTATTGATTCAATATTTTTACTTGTTATTCGTGTGTTGATATTTCCTATTTATTTATTATTTTAGGAGGTACCAGAGATTCAACCCAGGACCTCGTACATGGAAAGCAGGCGTTCAACCACTGAGCTAAATCTGCTTCCCAATGAGAGTTGTTTTTTTTCATTTGTTTGTTTTGTTTTTAGGAGGTACTTGGGATTGAACCTGGGACCTCGTACATGGGAAGCAGGGGGCTCAACCACTT